>JAVTVY010042657.1:0-17669 GCA_036873755.1 Hanleya hanleyi | reverse complement strand
AAAATCATGAAATTGTTAAAACTCATGATTAAGGGGAGACGATATGTCGTTTACCAAAATTTTGGTCAAGGTCAAAGGTCGAGGTCACTGTAACCCCAAAATCAGGAAATCATTAAAAGGTCAAGGTCACAGTCCCCCAAAACTGAGTCCAGTTCAGCTGACTAAACTTGGTAGGTTGGAATATTCAGAGTTGTCGCCGCTACATGTTTATGGCATTTGTCCTGTGGAGTTGTGTTTCAAATATGTAAGAAACCGCTACATTCAGTTAAACTTGTGAAATAAAAACCATGCATTTACTAGTTTAACTGAACTTTATATCTGTTTATTAACTCAAGAACAAAGTTTGCTTCGTCACTTTTTCTTCCTTCATGAAAAATTTTCTCACCTGAAGGAAAACTAATATTTTGTTGTGTCTGATTATTGTCGATTTCAGTGTGGGATATGTGAGCTCTTAGCTCTTTTTTCAAGGTCTTCTAGTTACCGAGAGTTAAGCCCATTTTATTTCATCATTCAGTATAAGATGTGATAAATGTTACATTCTCATAAGCACAAAATCTTAGACCTTTCTCTGGATTGCGAGCTACCAATTGGGACCAAAGCCATTAAACAATTTTGGAATTTTGACCAGTGTAATTCCAGATGTACAGGCATATATTGAAGTCCCTTGGGCTCTTGTTAATTATGCCCTTAAGGCATCACGATGTTCCAAAATATTTAAATCCATAGGATGGATATAAAATCGTCATCTAGAGAATGATGTATCTAAGTAACGCTTTGATTGCGATTGTTCAAATGGACACCATGATGATCTTGAAGTATTAAGTTCTTACGGCCCCTAGCCCTGTGCTACGCGGAATTAGACAGGTTACAACACGAATGTCCTTGAAATGTAATAAAGGTGGATATATACCCTTCACTGCGTCATTTATATAGTGATTATCCATGGTGATAGGATCGTCTGTATTCCATTTGTGAATGAGAAGGAACGGGTTTGAAGTGATCGGTTTTTGAATGCTTCTGCATATAGTCGTATTCATGACAGAAGAGATACAGATCAGCCAATCGGGATACACAAGTATTACGCATTGAAATACGTATTTGCTGTTGATATATTGTGTTGCCAAATTTCACACATATATTATTATCGAGAAATTGCTTGACAATCCATGAACAAACATCCCATGAATGCAATCCTATGTATCTAGTAGAGAGAATACATGCTTTTTGGCTTCTGACATTAACATATCGGCGATCGGTTTTCTTGAACACCGTAATGAAGTAAGACTGTCAGTAGTTTAAGAATCAACACTACTATTATTGATTGATGATATTTATTGGGATTTATTTATTACAATTATGAACATGCGTAAATAATTACTAATGACGAGAAGTATATGTCACATATGGAAAATATGCATTCAAGGGACTCATTCATGGTCTCGAGTTGACGTATATCCATATAACATCGACAACAGTTTTGGTGAAGTGGCCCGAATATGCATTTCTTCGAAAAAAGCTTTTCCTGATTTGCCATATGGACTATAAAAACAGAGTGATTGATAAATTTAAATGCATACTCAGAAATTTACTGAAAGTCGAAATAAACTTTCTCTTTTCAGAGTAACATTTATTAGTATAAAATAGTGTTTGCATATCGCTCGCTGATATTAAAATACGAGCCTATAGCGTTACGTTTCGAAACTTGTGTCTAATTCCGCTTAACCCGGGCTCAGGGCCGTATAAACCCACGTACTTGAAGATCGCCACTGTGTTAATATTAACAACTACAATCAAAGCGTGACTGAGATACGATATGATTGTTGTTTTGAGGTTGAATGGATGGATTTTGTTTTGAATTTGGTGCTAATGATTATGAACGCTGAAATTCGTTAATGGACGACGATTGGATATTAACCAGACGCTTGTATTTTACTATATTATTCTGTAGGATTCTTTTGCACCCTATCTGGCCTGGGCTTTTTGGACCTGTTGTGGCCTGAGGGGGGCCGAAATGCCCCCCCCCCCCTTCTAATTATTTTTCTCACCCCTTGAGCTAGGGAGCTGAAACTTACCACACTATACCCTTGGGCCAAGCTCCACCAGAAAATGTAATTTTTTTTCCAAAAAGTCGATTTTTCAGTCAGATTTTCCGATTTTTTTATTTATGCAATTTCTCCGCAAAAACTGCATGATAAATTAGTAAATATTAATGTGATGTGAAATAAAATAGTTTTTACCCGCTTGTCATCGCGGAAAAGCTGAAATTTTGAAGAAATATGGCAAAAACATCACTATTCTGGGACCCCACGTGTCTGCCATCTTGAATTTTCCCATGATCCTCTGTTCGGGGTGTTATGCAAATAGGCTCCAAATGACCCCATTATGATAAACTATAAAGTCACAGGGTTTCAGCTCTCCTTTGTTGGTCGTTCCGGAGATAGCGCAGAAAGTTTGGTATTGGGGGCCATTTCGGCTCCCCCAGGCCAGATAGTGTTAACACATATAGGGGGACCCCCACCCGGCAGGACAGGCCATCAACCCGCAGGACTGCCCCCATCTTGCAGGACTGGTATAGGGGTTGACTGAGCGTTATCAGTAGTATATAGCCCGCACCTAAAGCCATATTTCGTAGTAGAAAAGCGCATTTCGAGCCCTATTAACCCTATTGACCGTTTGCGCAATGCGCATTTCGTGAAGTTCACGGGGCGTGCATGGGGAGGTCAAGTGCACATGACTTTTGACCTCGAATTCATCCGCGGTGATGCGGTCTGGCGGTCGCTTCCGCGGACAGAAAGTAGTCCGATGTCAACCAAGTGACTTCCAATGTTAATGTGTACGGGGAACGCCTACACAGAGTATGGGAATAGACGTTTTGGGACCGAATGAGGTGTCGAAGTGAAGCGCTCCTCCAGGACCATCCAGTCATTGGAGGGTTCCTGTAAAATTAGGATTTGTCACCGAAAATATAAAAAGCGGAACACGGACTTTACCCCTAAAATAGAGGAAAACTCCTATCAACCATATCCAAAAGGCCTAATATCGGTCTCGCGGCTTATTGCGGCCTGCCTATCAAGTCATGGGTGGGTGTATGTAAAATGTGGATTTGTTCCCGAAAATATAAAAAGCGGAACACGGACTTTACCCCTACACTAGGGGCCTGTATTATACAATATACGGGAAAATGCCTGCATGGGGTATGGGGGTGGTCATTTTTTGGGGGGATTTTACTTTGGGTTGTTTGGTCTTGTTTTTCCCGTCTCGCCACGAAAAACACGATGGGAAGGGTCTCGGAGGTAAGCGGTGAAATTTTTTGAAAAGTACCAGGTAGATCTGTATATAGCCCCATACTGGCTATGAGGGATTGGTCCATACTGGGAAATTCACACATGTTCATTGTGATATGGGTTGTTTGGTCTTGTTTTTCACTTCTGGCCACGAAACACGCGATGGGAAGGTTCTCGGAGGTAAGCGATGACATTTTTTGAAAAGTTCACAGAGGTCTGTATAGGCCCATAGGCCCATACTGGCTATGGGGGAGAGGTCCATACTGGGAAATTCACACATGTTCATTGTGATATGGGTTGTTTGGTCTTGTTTTTCACGTCTCATGATGTAGAACACGATGGAAGGGGTCTCAAAGTTAAGCAGTGAAATTTTTTGAAAAGTACCGGTAGGAGTGTATATAGTCCCATAGGCCCATACTGGCTTAGGGGGATATGTCCATAGGGGGTGGACGTTTTGGGGTCTAGGTGAATCCCTAGTGGTCCGATGGTGTCGTATGAGGTCTTATGTTGAAGCTCTCGTGGAGGTGCATCCGACTGGTCGTAGTATAGAAAGCAGGCATTTAGGGGGTATGTGGGGGTGTGTTTGTGGTAGAGATGGACCACTATGGGCCCAAATGGGTCGTGGGAGGTGTCCAAATGAAGCTTGTGTGGGATAGAGTCAGAATGGCGTGTTTTTTTTATTGCAAGTCGCGTCAATCTGCGCATGCGCAGTTGAATGTAGTAAGTAAAGTGGCCATTGTGGGGATGCGTGAAGGTGTGTTTGGGGTAGAGATGGACCATTTATTTTAAAAAGGTTTACATCTTGAACGGCTGTGGTAATCCTACAGGTCCAAAAACATCGCGTAAATTAGACCGCTTTCGTCAAAATCAATTCTGGATTTCGTCCGGGGTTCTCTGACGAGACAAAAGCAAGCGTAGAGGCAATCTGTTGACCAATGACCAGGGGCCGATTTCATGAAACCTCACTTGAGGCAATTTTCGCCCTTGATAGTTCAAGTGCACTTGAAAACCTCCCTTGGCTCGAGTTTTTGCTTTTCATGAAAGTTCACTTGAACCTGAAATCGCACTTGAGTTCAAGTGTGGTCAGACCTCTCTTGAAAACCGCACTTGAAATAAAAACGTACTTGAAGTGACCAATATGAAGGGAGATGATGTCGAAAAGTAAGATTTTTTTACGTGTCCATGCACCATAACGCATGTATGGGCATCCTTCTTCATCTCACAGATCCGAAAATGGCACAAACATGTTTATTTGACTCCTGGAAATCTACCGATCGGCTCCTGTGTATCAACTATTTTTAGCATACACTTCATTCTGCGGGGGTACTATTTATTACCAAACGGCACAAAAGAGTTCCAAAAAGGTCACTTCAAACATCACTTGACCAAGTGAAGTCAAAAACGTTTGGTGAAACGCAACTTGAGAATTTTTTTAAGTGCACTTGGTCAAGTGCGAAAATTGCCCTTGAAAAAGTCAAGTCAAGTGAGGTTTCATGAAATCGGCTCCATTCCTGCATTTAACGCTAAGTGGGTTTGCTGTACTGGTCATTGTCATTTTCATAGTATAGCGAATTACCCATCGCAGGGATTTCTTTTCCTACCAGTTTATTTCACTCAAAAGGAGTCAGTCTAAAAATATTGTATATATTGTTATATCTGTTCCGATGTTTCATACAAGTGAACTTAGGCAGGATCCATTAATTACGGCAAAAAAACAACAACAAATGCCTCCAAATCCCTGACACACCGGAGATCAAGCCCTAAACCACAACAGAAATCAGGCCATAAACACCTAGGTGTTTAAAACCTAAGCACATGTGTTCAGAACCTAAACGCCAATATGTCTAAACTCCAAACCCCTTGAGGCAGAACCGAGCACCCAAGCCAAACACTACCGCTCGTGTTCTAACCCCAAACATGTTATTTACATTGCAGTACAAAGCTGACCGTCTAAAGTGTTGGAAGGCACAATAGCTAATACAATACAACGCTTTCCTGTAATCTATACCACGCGCTATATATTCAAGTATATTATTGACTAAAATGAATCATACACGTATATCTATTACGGTATCTGAAATCTTTTGTTTCCGAGTTTCTTCAAAATTGGATTTGAAATTTTCGGAATTCGAATTTTAGGCCAGTCAGTTTTCGGTATTCGACTTTTAAATATTGGTAGGCGCCTCCTTAAGGGGACTTTACAGTTCGAGTAAATCTGCTTCTTCTTGGCCTTTTTGATAGACCAACTCAGGCTGCTAGGCTTCCATGTCTTTTTGCTTCCCCATTTCCATTGAATCTTGAATTTTGGCTGTAAGGAAGAAAATGAAATTACAGAAATTACGACACCCTTCATACGCAATAAAGGAAAGCAGATGAACCTTTCCGGAAGGCAACATCAATAATTACACATTCAGTGCCATTGTCGCGATTGGCCACGATCTATAGTCAGTACCCACGTGTTATGTTAATGTGCATATCATGTTCCCTACATCCACAGTTGCGAGCAAAATGGTGTTGATCAACACCAAAAGAAGTTGTTGAACACAAATAAATGGTGTTGAATTTTGACCGACCGACCGACATATATCCCCAACATTCTTCATTGATGTTGGCCATTGATGTTGGCCAACACCATTAATTGGTTGAACAGTTTGATTTCGACTTAATTTTTTCCAAGAGTCAATCTCCCAAATCCAATAGCTATCGCGAATAACATCCACTTCCGTAATATTCCCGGCCACATTGGTAGGTAGCAGCTCTTTTCGATTTCTGACTCATGAATCACCCATGACTCCGCCACTGCACTAACAAAGTTCCATTATCTTTCTACCAAAACTGTTGCCGTTAAATGTCGACTTACACAGGTTACGAATGAGAATTTCATGTTCACCATTTGGCGTTAAATGCCATTTCCTGGATTAAACAATATCTTTATTACAGAAAAATAATGGGGATTAACGCTCCTCCCTGATCTCGTACCTAAAAATTCCAGGCTTCAATGGGCGTAAGATGTCATTTTTTGTGTTTTTAGCTCCTTCGGGCCGAAGGCCCGATGGGCTAATGTCATGGCCTAATTGTCCGTCGTGCGTCGTCCGTAAACTTCTTCTTCTCTGAAACCGCTTGGCTGATTAAGCTGAAACTTGGTATGCCTGTTCCCTCCAATGAGTACACCAGAATTTGTTCATGCGGTGTTGATATCATTTTAAATATGGCTGCCATGGCGACCATCTTAAATTTGCCAGTGAAATTTGTCATTATTTTTCGGTAACTACTTCATGGATCTTTCTCAAATTTGGTACACCGGTTCCCCTTTGGGTCTATTTGTACAACATGTGCACTTTGGTCCAATTTGAATATTCAATATGGCCGCCAGGCGGCCATTTTAAAAACATTTTTATTGGTAAATCTTGGGAACTACTTCACGAATCTTCTCAAATCTTGTATAAATGTTTCTATTGGGTCCTGTTGTGCAAGTTGCCTCTTTGGTCCGATTCAAAAATTCAATATGGCCGCGAGGCAGCCATCTTGAATTTTCCCTATTAAAACATTGTTATTGCAAATTCTTGGGAACTACTGCATGGAGCTTCTTAAATTTGGTACAGAGGTTCCCCTTGGGGACATTTCTGTAATATTTGCTATTCAGTCCGTTTCGAGAATTCAGAATGACCATCACGTAACCAGGCGGCCATCTGGAATTTTCTTTTTATATATTAAATCTTTGGAACTATTGAATCATTCTCAAAGTTTGTAAAAATGTTCCCTTTACATTGAAACACAGGTCCTCCTTTGAGTTTAGATGTGTTTTTAGTATGATTTGAAAATTCAATATGGCCACCGGGCAGCCATCTCGGAAAAAAATATTATTGCTAAATCTTGGGATCGAGGGATCTACTGCATGAATCTTTCTCAATTTGTGTATGAATGTTTCTCTTGGATCCTAGTTGTGCAGGACAATTTCTCCATGAAACCTTGATCGCTAATTGAAAGGAATACCGGTGGTCGAAAGAAACATCGAATTTTCGAAGGGAATATTGAGATGACCCCTTAGTACAATGACACTGTTCCGTACGGAACTTGCGGGTGATACGAGAAAAAATAGAATAGTAAACATCTACCTTGCGAAGGCAAGAATAGAATAGAATATTAAAATGATTAAGGGCCAAATGTTAACACTGAAACTGTAATTCATGTTAATAAACAGCTTGTCTGCGTATGTGTTGTACAGGCTGTAATGAAAATTGTAGTCGATCCCTCAACTGAATCATTCACCGATCACGCATGATCACAGGGTTTCATACACGTCGTGTTTTGACACCTAAAAACACAATTTTGCCACCAAAAAACGGAAGTCTGAGTGTTTTAGAAGGGAAAAACTGAAATTTTGCCAAAAAAAACCCCTGAAGTCTCCAAAGGCCAAAACTTCGTAATTTCGTAATTTATAATCGAAATATATTGCTGGCGAATAATAGCGAAATCGGTAATTCCAAAATAAATAGGTCGGCTTCATCGGTTATTTCCGTGAGGTACAGTACTGCTTGGTTAAATCTTCGGTTTGCCGAGCGCTAATTATTTATGTCCGTTTCCCGAACTGGCATCGCGGTCATGCCGTCGGTAACCCGGAAAACTGTATTCATACTAAATGTATGTGGAGGCTTCCGAATTGCGTCTTTGTGACCGAGAAAAAAAAATTCCTGGCAAAGTTTGACACGTGGGAATGATATGAAGCCCCAAATGGCGTCCAACGCTCCTTGGAACGGACCATGACCATCGCTGAATAGTATTTATGATAAAGGGGACGATGTAATCTTCGCAAAGTGCATTTTTTTTCACTCAAAGTTGATGAACGCTCATGTCGTGTTGTCGTTGTTGTAAAGGGACTTGCATGTCGTCCGCATGTTATATTGTACGATGTTGAAACTGAAACAAAAGTTTGATTGTACCGTAGTTAATAAAGTTTGAATGGATTATTCAAAGACAGTGAACTGATTTAGCCACAATATAAACCTGACTAGATCATTCTTTGATTTGAAAAAAAAAACAACAAAGAAGAGTTGAATTTTATTTATACTGTCAATTTTTAAATTTAATGAGCGTGGTGCAAACAAACCAAAACAACTGACGTTGTTTTTTTAGAATTACTAGACTAGGCGTCCATGCTACTTTCTCCAGATACAGCCAGATGAGCTACAGTGCCGTGGCACTATCTTTCTCGGTTGCCTTGACTGACCATAAGACTTTCCAGAAGAAGAGTCATGGTATTTCGTCCAAACTATGACTGTACTGCGGCCACAATCAAATAAAAAACAACACCCAGATGTACCGTGGCGGGATGAACTATTAAAAAGTCATGTTTGTAACTATTAAAAAAATGATGGTTCTCTTAATGTCACATCGTTTCTTTCTTTCAAACTCAATCGTTTATCAATGGGGAAAATTAGACCAAAATCGCGATTAAAGAAAAACAGATTGATGGAAAAATCATATTATGTTTTTTTAAAAATATTTTCTCTGTGAAGCACGTTTACTGTTGTTTATCCAGCGACAGTCACTATATTATCTTGTAATAGTTAAGCTCTGTATGTCCAACGGAAATTCCGACCGTTTGACCACTTAACTATATCGCGATATGACTGAAATATTGTTGAAAGCTATGCTAAATTCTACTCATTCATTCCTATATCTGTCAGTAAGATTATTGTTATCTTGCGTTCACATATTCAATTGTCTGACTTACCTTTAGTGTAAAAATAGTTTATGTTTAACGTGTTACAGTATATGAAATTGAGGACAACGTGAAAATACGTACCGGCCACAATTTGGCCTTCACCTTAAGGTTGCTTCTAATTTGGTACCAGAATTGCAGACTGATCGAATTTTTATCGGCTCCGTGGGAAAGTATGATACACGGATGTGTCTTCAGACGAACTCGTCCCTCGCCCTCTACATAGTAGTTTAGATTCACCCCAAGGTCTGCCCCGCCTCTTACAACACCCTGGAATAGATAAATATCCAAGTTTCAATTGTTTGATAACAAAGCCGTAATGCACCTCGGTAGCGTTCGTCAGTCTATCGCAAAAAGAGCACCGCAGATATATAGAGAATGTCAGAGGTTTTAGTTCTGGTATCGTACCGCATCGTATATAAAGTACTGTTTGATGGGAGAAATTCTTACACTTGTGAAAATACTACAATTCGGACAAAGTCGGTTACATGTTTAAAACATGTCTACAAATTTGATCACAGATATTAAGATGAAACGTTTTAGTTCTCGTCGACTTGTCTTTGTTGAAAAATTAAGAAAATATGTTAGAGTTGGGTGACTTTATATTTATTAGGATTACGACCAGGTGGATGAACCGTGAAGTACTCTATACTCACCAGACTAACAGAAGCACTCGCAGCTGGACGTGTTGTTGCCTTTGGTGTATAGGTTAGGCATAAATCTAATGTGTTGCATAACCTGAGATGGGTGGTTACTTCTATCGAGGCGGACAGGACAAGATCAATATTGATCGTTATAATATAAAGGGGTATTTTGACTATTGGAATGTGTTTGTCCTTAATAGAATACAACTTTTTCGTGCTCTTGTAAGAGGCTTTGCTGAGATTTTTATCGATTAAAGGTTTTCCGGCAATCCGGGCGTAAACTCGTCCTGTGGGTGTTTTCCCATTACCGTTTGTCTGGAAATAAAGCAAGACCGTACCAATAGAAAATTTCTTCTTGAAGATTTTTCCTTTGGCCACAGCTTTCGCGAATAGTTTCTTTCTGTCTGATGATGCTGGTGTCTTATACCCTGCAAAATATCCAGCGTATATATCAGCAGCAGCTTTAGAACCACCCAGTCGGAAATGAGCGAGACAGTGCTTGCGCCTGTTGTAGGTGGATGTATCTTTGCTGAATGAGCTGGCGGATTGAATGTCATTGTAACGGCCGCCGTAGTTGCTCCACCCCGTACAAGATGAATGCTGTTTGATTCCACGCTTGATAACCGTCAGCGTCTCATTGCTGTGGATGTTTTCCCCGTCAAATATCAAACTGTTAACCAGCTCTTGGGTATCAGTATGTTTATCTTTGAAATAACGGATTGCATCTTTGCGTAGGCATTCCAGCGTTTCGGTTTCTATGAGAAGAGATTTCAGTGTACTATCGAACTCATTGAACCCTATCAAAGGCCACTGTTCCTTCTCTTGTAGTTGTTGTTCCTGAATTATTTCCAACAATGGGTTCAGCATATTCTGAGACACCTCGCACTCGAAATTGAAAAGCGTGTCAATCATGCGATTTTGAGCTTGTTCGTCAACCAAAAAACCCCTCATGGCGTTGTGACGTTCGAGCGGTGAGAAAACGTCTATCCTTGCGGTGTACACGAGACTTAGGCGGCCTGGTCTCAGGCCCCTGTGACAAATTGTCAGGCTGATGTGAACGCAGTCTCGTATGACTGGAATTGGCCAACGAGGAAGGTCCGATTCAACCTGTCACCTTGTCTGGATCGAGGAGGTAGGCTGGGGGACCTGTAGAAACAACCAAGGCAATAATAAAGTAATAATATTGTATTCTGCTATGTACACAGCTCTGTACGCGCACAATGCCTGTAATAAAGATCCCTACTCTAGAGGTAGTTATCGTTAAGTGTTATCTTTATCTTAAAGAGAAAGACGAATAATATACAATATATACATGAGACCCTATCTATGACGCGTCACGGCCCAGTCTCGTCCAGACTGGCTCTCGTCGTAGTATGGTATGGCGTCTCTGGTTCCTCTCCGGTCGTAGGCGTAGCCCCGGACTGTATGGAACGTCTACCGTGTCTCAGGTTACACGCACAGTTCATCTAAGCGTTATTAATCGTCTCTGGAATCCTCTCCGTATCACTGCCTCTCCTAGCAGTAGCCCTTCGGTGGCGTCGGCCCGTACGGCACACCACAGCGTCTTCGGCGGCAGCCCCTTTCGGCTCGGCAGACCTCGCGTCTCCGGCGGCGACCCCTTTCGGCTCGGCAGACTTCACGTCTTCGGCGGCCCGACTTCGGCGACCCGTCTTCGGCTCGGCAGACCTCACGTCTTCGGCGGCCCGATTTCGGCGATCCGTCTTCGGCGACCCGACTTCGGCCCTCACGGCGTTGACCCAAGGATGAGTTAATAGGCTCAGATTGTCCGCATATATATGTGGTAATAATGCCCTGGTCTCGGGAGCGTATTATTACCTTACAGTGTAATGTCAATTAATATCAATGAGTTGTAATAGAATTCAAAGACTTGCGGCAAAGCATAATTCGAGCCCTGCGGCAGTGTAAATATGTACAGTGGATGTAAGCTTGTGTTATCAGTTACTCCTAGCCGAGGCCTGTGAGTAACTAGTGTAGGTGAGTGTGATTAGATCTATTCCGTCCCGAAGGCCGACGATCTTGTATGTAAGCAAGTATATGTTATTTGATCGTACCTAGCCGAAGCCTGTATACGACCCATGAGGGTAAGGTGAGTGAGTGAATTAGACGTACGCAATTCTCGGTCGTAACCTCGAGTGCTAGTCTGTGTTGAAATGCAAACTAGTGTGAGCTGTACGTACAGATCTCGTCCCGGAGGCCGATGATCTAGTGTGTGTGAGTAAGTATGTGTAGGATATTTGGTGCTCTGTATTTCCCGTTGATGGACATCTCGTCTTCAGATACTGTGCGTGTTAGTATCTTATCCCCGTCTGACGGTTCGTCTCGTCATCAGATACTGTGCGTGTTAGTATCTATTATTCCCAAGCTATGGCTCAGCTCTCGGCTTTCCAACCCTTCAACGGATGGTTCGGCGCTGTTTCGGCGCATTCGGCACATTTGCGGCGATCCTGTCCCCGTGCTCTCCTGCACGATGTTTGCCCGCCGAATGTCTGAGACAGAATCCCGAACGTCCATTCTCTGCGTCTTATATAGGCTCTGGCTCCCAGAATCCTTTGCGCGCCCAAACATGGCAGCGTCCATATAGCGAAAGTGTACACTCAGGCGGTGTTGGATTTCGTGTCAGATCAACAAAGTTCGACTTCTCTCGACCGGTTTCGATGCAAGATGCGTGTCAGGGATATTTACACGTCCCTCGCTGAAAGTTTCAGCGCACAGTCAATACAGGTAAGTCGAATATTCACCATTGTCGGTGCATTCACAATGCTATTTAGAATGCCAGCGTAGAAGGGAAATTACATTCTCCAGGTCATTGGCATTTTCGTTACAGCGTGTATGAGAGCCACTCGCATGATGGTGCTGTTGCCACAGACAGCGTTGATTTCCATGAGGCGATCTAAGAACCGCGTTTGTCTTCCATGTTTGCTATGGCCTCTAGAGCATCGGCGTGTCGAACGTCTTCAGGGCAATAACCTGAAGTAATGTCATCTAACTCTTTCAGGAAAATGGCGGAGACGATATGTTTGGTGGTCTCAGACACGGTCTGGTGTCCAGCTAGCGTACCCAGTCCCAGGAGGAGAGAGCTGAACATGTCCGATTCTGGGCTTTCCTTCTCCAGCAGATGGACCAGAACGAGGACAAAATCGTCAGATGGATTCACTATGAAAGAAGCTATGTTGATCACCTCCTGCTGTTGGTCATTAGTCAGGTTGCCCTCACCGGACAGCATAAACTCGAATACCTGGGAAAGTTCAACGTCAGGTTGATAAGCATATAATAGCTCATATACTGAATATAACAAAATTTAAATACCAAAGTGGAATATTGGCAACCCAAACAACATTATAAATTGGATTAAAGTTTGAATGCAGAGATAGCACTGAAATTCCAATTCTGTGGATGTATTCATCTCAACCATACTCATTCTTTCAATGCAGAGAATACGAAATATCAACGCTTCACACCTTAGACGCTCAAGACAGAAATATTTTCAGATTTAAACTCACAATATCTAAAATTAGAGTTTTGAATTCCGGTTTCTCTAAGAAGGTTCAATGCTTAATTTCAAAGTAACGAAATAAACCCACGACAATTCACATATCTCGACTGGGCGGGGTTTGGTTGTGGAGGGAGGGGGGTTACAATGAAAGTGATGCATAGAAAGGTACACGTCTTCTGCTCGCCTCCGGCCGCCAAGGGAATACAGCTGGAGAATTTCTCTGCATGTGTCCCAGGATGTCCCACACTGACCCATCAACTGTAATTAAATTCAAACGTTATATAACTCTGAAAATGTCCGAATAATAATAATCAGAGTTTTATGCAAATTTGTGCGTCAGATAGGAGGTTCGCGAATGTATAATTAGCACAGGATCGTGTTGTTCTCGTCGACATCCAGAGGTATACAACAACTCTTTCCCGGAAGCTATTCAGAGACAGTCAACAGCAGTTATCAAGTAGCGGAGAGCTTCTATATTCATAATCATGAAAAACCCAGCCGGTCTCAGTTTCTTTATCTCAACATTCTTGCCATGCGCTTTTGAGTTTGCGAGATCCTTACCCCATATGTTGCAGAGACAAGGATGTCCACTTGTGGTGACCCTTCCAAGCGCATCTTTCTCTGGACCTGCTCGAATCCCAGCTCCGTCTCCATCATTATTATCCGTTTTATTGTTTTCACTGGATCGAAATATACAGGTAAATATAAGTATTCACTTTGTACTCTCTTCTGAAGAACGAAATTCCCATTAATCAACCTTAATCAATGTTAGGCATAATAGCTAATCGTTATATATTCAAACCGGAGGAGTGAGAATATTGATCTAATATTGAAAATATAGATTCTGGCAACATGACACATGGAACGTTACATACATTTTACCAGCGTTACTTTAATTACTAGCACAAGTGTAGTCAAATGAGGAACGGAGTCCCCTTACCTCGATTTGAATCATTAACGAGGATAGCATAAAACCCGACCTTCGGACGGGGAAAGAGAGAAAATCTGAGCATGCGCTCTGTAGAATGCAACCGTATGTGTGACGTTATTACTTTCGAAACTATTTTCTATTTCTTATTGTTCTAATGCTATATATGTAGAACCGGAATGTAATTGATGGATGATGATTGCTGGGTTACTGAAACATTTATGATGGTCAAAACTATAATTTATCAAATGTCTTTCAATAGTGACATCTTCAATATCAGTTATCATTTTAGAGGCAATATTTCTAATAAACTATTCCCTAGTACATGCCGGAAGCGTACAAGGTTAGCATCGATATACATGTAAGCCGATCTTCATGTCTTTCTGTCCCTTTTCCTTGCATTTAGTCTGTATGCAGTTATTAAACTGAACGTCTGTATGTCTTGACTGAATAACTTGACCGGCAGAACATCGGAACGAAAATATGTCCCGAACAAGCCAGCTCCCTCCACGAATATCCACTTAATTTATATGCATGTGAAGTTTTGTTCGCATTGGGATTTATTTGTCATCTGCCCTTGCCCCTCTCGAGTCGGTCTCAAAACTATCCTAACCACATATCAATGGCTACGGATAGACGTACACATGTTATGTTTCTGGCCCCAATGGCCATTTCCGATATTTTTCTGTCTCAAGTCACCAGATCCCTGATAGCTACAGATTCTCTGTGACGGCAAACGGACCAAAAACTTCCCGGTCCCTATTGGGCGTTGGATTTGATCACCTCCATGACCCCCCCGGCCTGTTATCCTGACAATAACGATAACGGCCGTTCAATAACGACATATAGACCTACACTGGCTATAACATGTAAAATAATGTTTCGTCTTCTCAACCTCTTTTGATTTTGTTTTACTTCACCTCATTTTCCCTGACCCCAAAGTCGTCTTGTTGAAATTTCATAGCCTTCCGTCGAAGACAATTTCCCGACCCCCAATGGGCGCATGTTGCCCTTTTGAGATTTGTCTTTCTTTTAGGTTACTCTCATTGACCCAATAATGTCTGGACGAAGTTTCATTGCCTGTCAACCAAAACTATTACCGTGCAGTAGGCGCAAAGAAAGAAACAGAGAATATTTAGTAAATTAGAATGAGATAAATTCTAATTGTTATTTATTCCAAGTGAACTAGGATGTTGAATTATTTTTGGAAACACAGACCTACCAACGTAACACAAGGAAAATTATATGGATTTTACTAGAGATACTTTAATTACTCGCGCCTGATGTTGTAATTATCCGAATATACGATTCGGACAATTCGGACGATGTTTACAACTTACGGTCATTTTCGTCTTTGGACACCAGAAAGCTTTGTATTGTTGTTTCCAGAGAAATCTTCTTCAGCTGACCATAAAGAAGTTCCAGTTGCTGATATTTTGATTCTATAATATTGGAGAGAAAGAGTAACGTTTATTTATCACTTGTAACATGATAATCGCAAGTGCGATAAAATTAGATCACACAATGATAACATTTGTTATATAATTCGAGTTGGCAATAAAAAAACTATAATCGGCTTATACCGATCGTCTTGTTTACAGATAACTTGTAACTGAATCAGAATTATTAGTAAATAACCACATTCGTTATAAGGGTATGGCCAGTAGAACCCCTATCTCGACATTCATCAGATCCTTTCGTAAGTGAATGAGATAAAACATTTGGCGTGTTTGTCTTTTGAGTAGGTCACATATAATTGTACACTAATCGGCTTGTGGGTGCACTTTGGATCATGTTTTACAGATAATCGGTAAAAATCCGAATTAATACTGTTCAGCCACATTCGTCATCAGTGTATGGCCAGTACAACCCCTGTCTCGACATTTTTTACATGCTTTGACAATGAGATAAAACATTTACCTGTTGTGTCTGACATGTCCATTGCCAGGGAACTGGGGAGAAATTCTAGAGACTTATATTTTGCTAATCGTTTTTGCCTTGAAATCGATATCTTGGTCTTCAATTTGAGTTTCATATCGAACTGCGACGTACTGGAAAGAACCTCACCCAACATCTATGTCAATTTTAAGGTCATCAGGATCAAAGTCGTCATCAAAGGCCTGATTCGATATAAAGATAGTTTTAGAGATGGACACAACAGAATTACGAATCGATAAACACATTGCTTCGCAAGGTATGTTCAAGTATTATTGTAGACAAGTATTAAAGAACTGAACGCTGACAAGATCACAATAGCAACATTTAAAGAAAATCTCATTTCCAAAGATTCGAAGGTACAGATAGATTTTAGACACATCAGAATTACTAATGGATGAATGCATTTGCTTGTATGCTCTAGTATGGAAATGTAATAATAAAATGAACACCGGTAGAATCACGAGAGTAACCTAATTTCCGAAGTACCGGTTACTGTCATATACAACTGTGATGCTCTGTTGTGAATGCATTCACCGCGAATTTATGATTCGCGGATATGAGAACATAAGGATGAATTACTAGCAGACTCTACATCACCTTAAATCAATACAATCTATTTGACGCCGCGACGTAAACGTTTACCGAGACAAATATATTCATCGCCATAATTTTATATGATTATAGCTATCTCATCATCTGGTATCTGGCTTCTAGTTTCGCCCTTGCTGTCGACAACCTCGCCATTTTGAAGGAAAGCCTCAATGTAGACTTGTGTCTCGGTCTGTTTTGTGAAGGAATACCTAGTTTTCTCGTCTACTGAGCTGTACTGTTTTCTTACCAACGTACCATCCCCAATCACTTCGGTACTGTGAAAATATGTATAGTAAATCGTTGGATTGTAGCGATTTGTAAGAATTGGAAACATTGACGACGTCTGGCAACTGAAAAGCAACCATATGACTCTACAGGAATTACAAGCGTCTAGTCCGTCATTCATAATCCAGCCGTCGTCCATTAGAGAATATCCGCGTCCATAATCCAAAGACCTATTCCATTTCCATATAACAGTATTAGCACCAAATTCAAAAAGACAATCATAGTATACATAAACATAGGCTTGTTTCCTGCAAGAGAGAAGCGGTCAACAATTTTCAATGATGCCGGCAAGACATCATGATGTTCCAAAATATCAAATCCGTATCGCTGATCAGTATTCTTAATCCATAATATTCGTTATAGAGTCGTCATCTAAAAAAAAGATGTATCTCAGTCACGCTGATTGTGGCTGTTCATATGAAGTACCATGAGGATCTTGAAGTACATGGGCTCATACGGCCCCTAGCCCCGGGTTAAGCGGAATTAGACACATGGTACGAAACGTAGCGCCATAGATCTTGCACGCTACGTTCGTATTTTGCTATCAGCATGCGATATGTATCGCCAAATTTGAGAAACTTTGAGTGGAGGCGCTTGGTGGAATAGCCCTGTTTTATAAGTTTCTGCAACAATGTTTTGTGACGTTGATTAAAATCATCACAATTAACACAGGATCTAGCAAATGCTACTAAGCGAGATATGTATACGCCATATGCAGGTCCCACTGGAATATTACTATCCAGAAAGGATAGTTTACGATGTC
>JAVTVY010042656.1:0-19008 GCA_036873755.1 Hanleya hanleyi | reverse complement strand
TTTTAAACCATTGATTGCTGGTAGCACGGAAACCGTAATATTCTAACTTTCTAAGTAAAATGTCATGATTCACAGTATCGAATGCCTTAGAGAGATCCAAGAAGCAAATAATCCTAAATAATTTGGATTCTTTAGCAGCATCTAAGGATTCATAAAGAGACAGTAAAGCAAGAAAAGTAGAATGGTTGGACCTGAATCCAAACTGATTGCAACAGAGTATAGAGAACGTTTCTAAGAAATCAACAACATTAATAGCCGCAACTTTCTATAGTATTTTGCTGAAGGCTGGCAGCACAGAGATAGGTCGATAATTTTTCAAAAGCCGATCATTGCCAGATTTAAAAACTGGGGTCACTTTGGCTATCTTCAACTCTGAAGGTACAACACCAGTTTGAAATGACAGATTAATAATATTAGACAATGGTACGCTGATGGAATCGGAAACTAGTTTTATTAAAGACATACGTACACCGTCTATCCTAGTGGCACTATTTTTTGACTCGAAAATAATTTCGGATATTTGAGACGGAGTGCAAGATTTGAATTCAAAATTATCATTATAATTGCCAAGGAGATAGTCGGTAAACGTTGAATTAACATTGGGAATCTTATTACAAAGTGTATTTGCGATGGAGCAAAAATAGTCATTAAACTTGTTTGCAATAAGAAGCGGGTCGGTTATTTCCTTCTCGTCAATAATGAAAGTTTGAGGCAGAGAAGACTTTTTGTTTCTACTAAGTAGTTCGTTAACAATTTTCCATGTCCCTTTAATGTTGCTATTACATTCATTAAATTTGTCGTGAAAATAAGTTTTTTTGGCAATCTTTAAAATATGATTAAGCTTGTTCCTATAGTTGCGATACTGTTTTCTAATAGAGTGACTTTTTTGTTTTAACTGTACTCTGTAGAGCCTATTTTTCTCACGGATGGATGCTAAAATACCACAAGTAACCCAGGGTTTAATCATTACAGGCTTTCGAATAGGTTTGGTAGAGATAGGGAAACACTCGTTGTATATTTCTGTAAAGTCCTGAGAAAAAAGTCCAAAAGCATTATTAACATCCTGTTCTTCAATAACCGCACTCCAATCATTATGACTAATTTTTTCAACGAATTGGGATTTTGCATCTTGGGTGACAATACGGTAAGTTATATTGTGAGAAACAGTATCAAAGGGAATATAATGTTTTTCAATATGAAATATTGGAAAGTGATCCGTAATATCAGTGAGAAATATTCCAGAGAAGGCAGTATCGTCGTGAGAATTACTGAAAATATTGTCGATTAGTGTTGCGGTGGTAGATGTAACGCGAGTGGGCTTGGTTATCTTAGGAAAGTAATTATAAGACTTCATGATTTCTAAGAATTCCTTTGATGGAAGGTGACAATCAGTTTTGAACATGTCGACATTGAAGTTTCCAAATAAAAAGCATTTCTTTTTCTCATGCTTTATACAGGATAAAAGTGGTGTTAATTTGGAGTTAAAGTACGTCAGGTTTTCCCCCGGGGGACGATAAATAATGCCAACTAGTTGCTTGTTACTATTAGTTTTATTACTGCCACAACAAGTATTAATATCAGTACTTGAAATATCAATTTCAACGAATAGCGTTTCGTATTCATCGTCGCCCGGGGAAGACAAATCTTCTCTGACAGCGCAAGATTTTATGTCATCTCTGACATACAAAACTAGTCCGCCTCCTTTTTTGCTCTTTCGGGACGATATGAAGGGAGTATAACCTGGAATGGTAAAAAAATCCTCAGTTGTAGCATCCAACCAGCTTTCTGAGATGCCAATAATAGTAAACTTTGATTTAAGATTGTAAATAAAACCAGTAATTTCCGTAAAATGCTTTCTCAGGCTCCTGGCATTAATGTGAAATAATGAAAGTGTGTTAGAACTCGCAGTACCCAGTTTGTCTGAATTAGATTCAAAGGTATCCTCAGTAAAGTAATTTGATTGATGTGCGTTAATGTTACGCCAGTATTCCGATTCATGAATGTTGTCATCAGTTAAATAATTAGGGGATGAACTAGAGTTAAGCTCGATGGGATTGAAACACATGTTTTCGAAATCAATGTGCGTGTCTAGTGGATTTGATTGAGTTGGTAGATGTATTGGTATTTCATCCACTGTACTAAATGGTAAATTATTCCATAAGTTATCGGGAAAACCCCCCAATGGTGAGCCATTATATCCATTAATATACATACATATGTTTTGATATAGAGATTGCACAAGATAAGCGTACATGCGAGCAGTTAATATACAGAACCATATCATATTTACATTTCTAACAAAAACTAGAAAACAAAACATTAAGGATGAGCTCAAGCTGTCCGATAATAGACCGCCATTAATGATTGAGTAGATTGTATTGATCGAGTATTACTAAAATCTTCATACTAAAATAGGCAGAAAGAGCTGTCCGCGAGTACGCTACTCGCTGTTCAAGTGCTGATACACAAAAATGGTCAGTCACGTTAGACAAATCCGATTCGGGCCGAGGCTCAGTTTATACACAAAACAATCAGTCACGTTAAAGAAATCGGACTCATGCAGGCCGAGACTCGCACTATAGACCACTACATCGCAGGAATACGTCGGTTATATATCATGCAGTCGCGCCGCGATATCGGTGTACACGTTCTGATCGTTTATAAGTACCATATCACAGTACATAGAAAATAATAAACTGAGAATAGCTGTCTGATACGTTATACTGGATCATACTCCATGTAAGAATCACGAGACAATGCATACAATAGCCAAGTCTGGGGACAACAATATGTCTAGACTTCAGCCTTTTCAGCTGCACAAAGACTCAGACAATAGTGTCTACATGGAGTATCTACGGTGATACTGGACTAGGTGAGCAGTTCACAGATCCGTGATTTTCATGTCATAGGATTGCATCTACACTATCGGTACTTCCTTGTCATCAATAAACAGTTTGCCAGCTGTAAACCTAATCTTTTTCTTGTCCTTGAACGCCTGGGTCATTTGTGGAGCAGCTCTTCTCTTCATGTTGTATAGTCCGCCACGGTGAGGTCTTCCATCACATTGAAAGGTAGGCGACTATCCTGTCCCTGTGCAGCGCTGTATTCACGACGTAATTTCTTGAAATCTATCACAATCTGATTTCGAATCGGGCGGCTGTATAACCTGACGATCATCTGTGGGGTTCTCGTGGGGTCATCCCTCCTTGATCTGATTCTGTGCGCAATCTCAATAGATTTAATCGCATTCAAAGGATCTGAGAATTCTCCTAATTTATTCACAGTTAGAAAATCTGCCACAGTTTTCTCGTTTGATTGACCCTCAACCGATGCCAGGCCGTCAATCCGTATATTGTAGGCACGTGATCGCCTCTCCATTTTGTTGATCTCGTCAGCAAATTTATCTTCGAGCGAGTCATGTTTCTTAATTTCGTTCGCGACCTTAGCTTCTAGAGTATGGAAAGCCATCAGTGTCATAACCTCTGGTTTTCCACACGTGGTAATTCGATTTTCCACGCGTAGAAATTCTATTATCCACGCGTGGAAAATACAGCCAACGGTTTGACTTGTAATTACGACCAATTACTCAACTTGGAAATACCACACGTGGAAATTATTTACCACGTGTGGGAAATATCCACCAATGATAGAACTGGGAATACCACGTGTGGAAATTATTTACCACACGTCGTATTTATCACCCAATCATTGAATTCGGAAATACGACGCGTCGTAAATAATTTCGACACGTGGTATTCCCATTTATCCACGCGTCGAAATTTTATTTTGCCCAGCCAATGAATAAGAGCTTAACGAAGAAAGCTGGTCCCTTCAGAATGTCGGAAATCGACAGTTTGCGGGGTTCAAGTATCAGTTCTCCGAATTTGTTCGTCTAGCTGGAACAGACAATCTGCAACAGGACACTGTCAATTTCATAAAATACAGGTACGTGTAGCAAACTTTAATAAGTATTTTGTTGAGCAGTGCAGGAGTTCCACCTGAGGCTGAGTCGTATAGGTCGACGACCGTACGACAGATAAGACAGGGTGAAAATGCGTGAATCTGCTTTCTGTAACGATTGTTTTGATTCGTAGATTCGAAAATAGAATTACCACGTGTGGAAAAGATAATTACCACGTGTGAAAAACCCAGTGAAATACCACGCGTGGAAATTATTTACCACGCGTCGTATTTCCGAATGCAATGATTGGGTGATAAATACGACGTGTGATAAATAATTTCCACACGTGGTATTCCCAGTTCTATCATTGGTGGATATTTTCCACACGTGGTAAATAATTTCCACGTGTGGTATTTCCAAGTTCAGTAATTGGTCGAAATATCCACACGTGGTAATTACAAGTCAAGCCATTGGCTGGATTTTCCACGCGTGGAAAATCGAATTACCACGTGTGGAAAACCAGAGGTTATGACACTGATGGCTTTCCATACTAGAGCCTCGCGTGCTGCGCGTTCTGCGGCGAGCTCGCTCCTCAGTTGTCGTATTTCAGCGTGTGCCTCCTTCAGGGAATCAGCAGTCTGATTCTGGGCGAAATCAAGATTTGAAATAATGTCTTGACGTTGAGGGTATTGACGTTTCTATGGAAAAGCCTTCGGGGTCCCAAGTAATCCGAGGAAACAGCGAAACTTCTGTTACTACTGACCAAAAAAAAAATACATACATATGTCTAGATGCTGTAATGCGAAACCGTCATTCGATGGAACCAGAGAATTTATACTAAAGCACAGAGATATTGAAAAATATAGAGCTCAGAGAAATAAAAGCGAGACCGTCCTTTGGTGTATAGAATATAGTAGTATTATCACCAAAGAAACAACAGATATTATAAAGTACAATTGAACATGGAAATCAAAGATATATATATTCATCAATGGGGGTTTTGCTCTTGTTTTTCTACTTCACATACTCTTAGATACCGACACATAATGTGCTGTCTGTGTGTGCGTGTGTGTGTGTGATTTTTTTTTTTTTTGTGGTTGTGTAAGGGATTAGGGTTGATGTTACTTTTAGTGTGTTTATTTTGTGAGGTAGGTATAAAGAAATTGAACCTAGATTGTAAATAAAGAATAATGAAATTGAATGTTCCAATCTCCAAACGACCGTTAGCTTTGATATGGTGTTATTCAATTCACCGATTGTTTTGTCATAATGGCACCATTATGACAAAACAATCGGTGAATTGAATAACACCATATCAAAGCTAACGGTCGTTTGCTTAAAAAAGAGCAATGTTTTCTTTTTTCAGAATCAAATGCTCACGCACATTAATTACTATTTAGGTTGCGAAGAATGTTTGGCTGGTTGGATCTAAGCTTTGTGGAATGATATTTTGCTACAGGACAACATATTGAGTGAATGGTGGCAGGGGTATTTAATCTGGCATAATTGGAGACAACCACAGTTGCCTGGCCTGTGGGATATTGGATGGTCGATGTATACCTATAAATTTTTTCAATAAATTATGAAAATTAATAAATATATATTTTTTTTAAATCGATTTTTTTTTTAAAAAATTAATATTTCTTCTGAGTGTATTTCTCATTCATCTTTGGCTCAATTAAAATCATTCCCTATAATGTCAAGCCCAGTTATTACAGTTTTTAATTATCTACCATACCCCGCTCTCTATGACATAGAATAAAAGAGAAGTTGGGAATAGAACCGCTCAACACGGTCATTTCAAAACATTCTCAGAAAAGAACGAAAGCCTACCTTTCCAAATGCCATCCGTTTATTACTTCCCAAGTGGACCAACCTTCGGAATATATGCGCTACGAATATCTAAACCTTCCCTTGAGGAGATAAATTCATTCTTCGCGCCAAAACACGGCTTTTCAAACTTTTCGCCAGCTCTTCGGCAAAAAACACTTCCGTCAGAATTTTAAGGACCTGGCTATACAATATTATCAGCGACGATCGGTCGAAATTATCTCGAAAAGTCTGGGGCAGATAATCCAGTGGGCGGGAGATGAAGTTTGTGGATAATTTCGACCAATAGTCGCTGATAATATTGTATAGCCCGGTTCTTAAAATTCTGACGGAAGTGTGTTTTGCCGGAGTGCTGGCTAAAAGTTTGAAAAGCTGTGTTTTGGCGCGAAGAATGAATTTCTCTCCTCAAGGGAAGGTTTATATATTCAAAGCTTATATATTCCGGTTGGTCCCCTTGGGAAGTAATAAACGGATGGCATTTGGAAAGGTATGCTTTCGTTCTTTTCTGAGAATGTTTTGAAACGACCGTGTTGAGCGGTTCTATTCCCAACTTCTCTTTTATTCTATGTCATAGAGGGCAGGGTATGGTAGATACTTAAAAACTGTAATAACTGGGCTTGACATTATAGGGAATGATTTTAATTGAGCCAAAGATGAAAGAGAAATACACTTAGAAAAAATATTTAAAAAGAAATAAACAATCGATTTAAAAAAAATATATATATTTATTAATTTTCATAATTTATTGAAAAAATTTATACGTAGACATCGACCATCCAATATCCCACAGGCCAGGCAACTGTGGAGACAACCCTGTTCGAGGTTGCATGTATTCTTAACTCCAAAACATGTAGCTGTTCACGGTTTGCCTCATCACAGCTACATAGCTGTTCGCGGTTTGCTTCATCACAGCTACAAATCGCACCCCTAACGTTGTCGTAGATGTTTCGAGCAGTTTGATTGGCTATATCCCACGCAATCAGTTTTCATTTGCATCCATGAACATGAACGAAGTTTGGTCCCATTTATTGCCAAAAAACACATGTCAACTTCGAGTTCATGAATTCCGTTAAATGTCCAGAAATCAATGAATTTCTGCAAACAATTTTCCAGCCAACTTCGGTTCTTGCCGCGTTGTATTTAGGGGACGAGAACTGGTAATGCGCATGCTCGACTTTTCTGATGATGTAGTCAACATGTAACGTAAAGAAAACAGCGTTTCGTGGTAAAACACAACCTGTAACCATCTGGGTCATCGAAACGCCGTAAGACAGACCCTGGGATCGCGAATATCCATTTTCAGCCTACTTTCGGCAACGATAAGGGGGATTTCTCAGAAAGCAACACCGCGTGATATCGTCAGCCAATCAGCTAAACTCTACTGACGTAACCCCTATACTTGACCCACCATTTTCGAGTCAAGTGCTGTTCTGCATATTCACAAAATTACCAACCTGTAACGACCTGGGTCATCTATACGCGGTAAGACTGATCCTGGGATCGTGTGTGTCCATTTTCAGCCTACTCTCGGCAAATGCAAGAGGGAATTTTCAGAAATCAATACCACGTGCCTTCGTCAGCCAATCAGCTAAAATCTACCGACGTAACCCCAACGTAACCCGCCATTTTTTAGTCATGCGATGTCCTACTTGTTCAGCATTACAGATCGACCACACCTCCTGGATAATACGAAAGTTATTCATACCTATATATTTTGTAAGCCCAGGCAATATCTGTTTCAGAAGTGGTATGAAAACCTGTAATCTATCAGATTTCTGCAGTCTGTTCTCCGCCGAATGAAGGTCGAACAGAATAGGGTAAAGTACGGATATCTCTCCGCGATAATGGAGACACACAATTCGCAAGCCATCTTATGGATGGCGAAGTGTACGCAAATGCAAAATTACAGATCAACAACAACGGAAGTTATTCATATCTGTGTCTTTTGTAAGCCCAGACAGTTTCAGAAGTGGTATGAAAATCCCGTAACTTACCAGATTTGTCGAGTCTGTTCTCTGCCGGATGAAGACCGAAAGTATCGGATATCGCTCCGCGATAATAGAGATACACGATCCGCAAGCCATCTTATGGATGGTGAAGTGTACGCAAATGGAGCTGTCGAATTATCAGTCATGTACGCACAATTGGCCTTTCTGAAAATAGTGCTTTAAATTACTCTCTAAAATAATTAGATTGAAATTCAATCTATCAGATCGAAATTAGTGACCAATGTATTATTGGATTGAAAATATTCAATCTAATAGATTGAAACGATAAAATGAATTTGTTTTAGACAGAAAATTTGATCTAATAGATTGAAATATTCAATCTAATAGATGGAATATTCAATCGAATAGATTGGTCAATTATTTCAATCTGATAGATTGAATTTTCAATCTAATTATTTTAGAGAGTAGGGAATACATACACCTGTGTTTCACACTAGCTATCACTAGTAAATAATAGCCCCCATTGTATAAGCATGGGCAGGAATGTAGAAGTACGAACCAGAAATTTACGCTTGGAGCCACAAAACAAGTCACACGTCCGTTCGCAGAGTCAATCTATTGTTCAAAATTTATCTAGGGACGGGCATTCAATCTGGCCTAATTACCTCATGATGAGGCTGACCGTATATTGGTTCGCTATGAGAAGAAAGGCACTTTATTTGCTCAAGGAATACAGCATATGGCGTCCAACAATGATTCAAAATCACTTGACGTCAGTGGTTATTCTTTATGGAAATAATGCCCCTTTGCTGACCATTCCACATTAGGCCTATACTAACCCCAACTTATAAATTCTCGCTCACAATCACCACAGAGGTTAAACGTAAGAGTTGACAGAGGAAGACTTTTGACCGTTAACAGTGCCATCAAAGTGAGAAAATGGCGCGATTCCTTGTGGCGGTGCTTTTAGCCTTCATTATTTCTTCAGCTATGAGCAGTGACTCGTCTGAGGAGGGTGAGTGTTTCAAAATGTCGATTTTCAAATAATCAATTTTAAATTTACTCTGAACATTTCGATTCAAATTTCGAAGGAGTAGTGACGTTTGCATGAGAAGAATTGTTTTTGCAACAAATTAATTTATTCAATTTTGTGATACAAACAATAGACTCAATTTTATACACTGTAAAGGCTCACATTCATAAACAGGTGACGTAAACCTCGGAAATTGGACCTTTTTTTGCTTTTTCGTATACATTTCAGCATGCATTTGTTTATTATAGCTAAAATATCACAACGAGAACCAATACTAATGTAATGTTTTCAATATCACCATATCTGCCGTGACATTCATAAGTCCATGCATGCTAAAATGTAAACGAAAATGCCTCCAAAAACGAAGACCCATTGCCAACGTTCATCGATGCTAATTAACGTCACTTATTGACTGTGTAGTCTAGGACCAAACTTGAAAGAGGCCGTTTATTTAAGAAATTTGTTCACCCCAGAAAATATTCATCTATACCATAACTTTCTATGACCATTAGCCAGAATGTAGAGTTCCAAAATGATGCAGATTTGTTTCGTTAAGCCCGTTCTTAACAGAAAAAAGCCAGTGACAACTTTTCTTCACCAGCAAACAAAGAAACTTCGACGTGTAGATAGCGAACAAGACAAATTTTCACTTTTTTATGCGTGCGCATCTTCCATGCCGCTCATCAACTTCCGGTATTTCCTGAAATTGAAAGCAAACACCGAAATTGCGATTTACTCGCCAGGTGTACTTCCGTCGTTCATGGCAACGCTAACGCTGGCCCCACGACGAGAAAAGCTTGTTGCTTATCCGCACGGACCCAACCTTCCCACAGCGCATGCTCCACTTCGCAGGCTCCAATAACATCCCTGCCTCCAATAGCGGAAGTTGACCTTTACTACGTTGCTATGACGTATAGGGGAAACCAACCAACGCACGGTTCAGTTTGAATCCGACCAAACAACTCCTTTAGTGTTGCACATGAGCGAACTACTTTTCATATGCTCTGTCCAGATAAACAGGGAAAATTATCTCCAGATAATTCTTTTTAACGCTAGGTCAACGGAGGTATTATGCAGACTTGAAAAGTAATCAAAATTTTCGTTAAACATCTATTTTACTATATATGATGTCACTGCCGGCGATGTGCGCGAAGGCCCCGAATCCGGTCCAAAAATCTGACTGGTGGCTGGGGTGTTATTAGACCCCCAGCGAGGTGGTTGGCACGGACCCGTCACTTATCCAGACTTGGCAAGGAAAACATGTCGATGAAAACTTACCCGTGAGAGTGGGCTTAATTTTGTTCCGCCGAAAAAAGGGGGTATATGAATTTAAAAAAACTGATTACTCTTTTTACTGGCCTAATCTGTCTGAACTACAGTACTCATTACTGACCCAATCTGTCTGAGCTATAGAACAAATCACTCATAAATATGATACATACTAATGAGTTCTATAATATCATGATTTGTTTCTGTAATTCAATCGTGTGACGTCACATGGGGGCCGTATCCAAAAACACTCCCTTCACAAACACGGAGAATATGAATTTTCATTGTTATATATATATATCTCTTAATAATTACTTAGTATATATCTACACATCCTGGTGTATTGTTCAGCACTACGTCGCACTGTTTCTTAACAACCTTTTAGTTCGTGATTGTATTCCAACGGTATATTGTACAATTGGGGGTAACTCTATTGAAAAAGGGTGTACATGTATGTGTTTGAACTGTCACAGTTTTCTTATTAATAGACCTAACTGTCTAAAGTTAATTATATTGTATTTAGTGAAAATGCCGATGTCATATACGATCAGAATTTGGTTTTGTATCTCAGTTGTATGACATCATTTAGGGGCCGTATCCAAATACATGATGTATCAGTATACGATCAGAATTTGGTTTTGTATCTCAGTTGTATGACATCATTCATGGGCCGTATCCAAATACATGATGTATCAGCTTAAAAAAAAAAAAAAAAAACTTTCCGTAGATAGGGTTTCGTGTGCTTCAGTAGTCATAATTTATTTACTTATGTTCCAATCTTTTCAAATGTTATCGTATACAGTTCAGTCTCTTCAGTCATTTTGCGTATAGTGCTTATTATTATTAAAGATCTTGTTGTATCCCAATTATATGACGTCACTTGTAGGTAATATTCACGTGTCATTTAAAAAAGAAAAAAAATACAAACTCTAATAGAAAGTAGCCTACACTTGAAGTGAAGCCTACATAAGGTATATTGATTGAACACAATGCTCTTGAAGCTTACAGAAGGTACAGAAAGTACACTTGAAATGAAGCTTACAGAAGGTATTGGATAATAATAATAATAATAACTAGAGCTGCGAGCAGCTATGGGTCGGCTTCCGAAATTAAGCATGCTAGACGATCTGGACTACTAAATGTAAGTCAATATACTGCTAGCATTCTATCCTCTGCGCATTGCGAAACATGGTCAATATGGCTCGAAATGCTCTTTTATACTACCAAATGCGAGTCCAGATACTGTTACTATGCTATCCTCTGCGCATTGCGCCGCAAGGTCAATAGGGCTCGAAATGCGCTTTTATACTACTAAATATGAGTGAATATACTGTTACTTTTTTATCCTCTGTGTGTTGCACCGCAAGGTCAATAGGGTTTGAAATCCGCTTTTATACTACTAACTGTAAGTGAATATACTGTTACTTTTCTATCCTCTGCACGTTGCGCCGCAAGGTCAATAGGGCTCGAAATGCGCTTTTCTACTACTAAATGTGAGTCAATCTACTGTCACTATACTAGCCTCTGCGCATTGCGCTACAAGGCCGTAGGGCTCGGAATGCGCTTTTTATCTATTAAATGTGAGTGAAGATACTGTTACTTTTCTATCCTCTGCGCGTTGCGCTAAAGGTCAATAGGGCTCGAAATGCGCTTTTACACTACTAAATCTTAGTCAATATACTGCTACTTTTCTATCCTCTGCGTGTTGCACCGCAAGGTCAATGGGGCTCGAAATCCGCTTTTATACTACTAACTGTGAGTGAATATACTGTTACTTTTCTATCCTCTGCACGTTGCGCCGCAAGGTCAATAGGGTTCGAAATGCGCTTTTATACTACTAAATCTGAGTCAATATACTGTTACTTTTCTATCCTCTGCGCGTTGCGCTATAAGGTCAATAGTGCTCCAAATGCACTTTTATACCGGTACTACTAAATGTGAGTCAATATACAGTCACTATATCATCCTCTGCGCATTGCGCTACAAGGCCAATAGGGCTCGAAATGCGCTTATATTTTACTAAATGTGAGTGAAGATACTGTTACTATACTATCCTCTGTGCATTGCGCCGCAAGGTCAATAGGGCTCGAAATGCGCTTTTATACTACTAACTTTGATTGAATATATACTGTTACTTTTCTATCCTCTGTGCGTTGCACCATAAGGTCAATAGGGCTTGAAATATGCTTTTATACTACTAAATCTGAGTCAATATACTGTTACTTTTCTATCTGCGCGTTGCGCTATAAGGTCAATAGGGCTTGAGATGATCTTTTATACTACTCAATGTGAGTCAATATACTGTTACTATACTATCGTCTGCGCATTGCACCTATCGCAGCATAACAATCTGTATCTATCAGGGTTTAAGAAAGTAGGCCCTTGCAAAATTGGAAACTTCTCCACAAAATTCAAGATCTGCAACGAAACTGTCGAAAATGTATGGTGGCCGATAAGGGACATCGCTAGGTATGTGGTTTGGTAACACGAAGGCAGGATGCGAAGCGCGAAGGCAGGATGCGAAGCGCGAAGTCCAAACACGAAGGCAGGATGCGAAGTGCGAAGGCAGGATGCGAAGCGCGAAGGCAGGATGCGAAGCGCGAAGTCCAAACACGACTTCGCGCTTCGCATCCTGCCTTCGCGCTTCGCATCCTGCCTTCGCGCTTCGCATCCTGCCTTCGTGTTTGGACTTCGCGCTTCGCATCCTGCCTTCGCGCTTCGCATCCTGCCTTCGTGTTTGGACTTCGCGCTTCGCATCCTGCCTTCGCGCTTCGCATCCTGCCTTCGTGTTTGGACTTCGCGCTTCGCATCCTGCCTTCGCGCTTCGCATCCTGCCTTCGTGTTTGAACTTCGCGCTTCGCATCCTGCCTTCGCGCTTCGCATCCTGCCTTCGTGTTTGGACTTCGCGCTTCGCATCCTGCCTTCGCGCTTCGCATCCTGCCTTCGTGTTTGAACTTCGCGCTTCGCATCCTGCCTTCGCGCTTCGCATCCTGCCTTCGTGTTTGGACTTCGCGCTTCGCATCCTGCCTTCGCGCTTCGCATCCTGCCTTCGTGTTTGAACTTCGCGCTTCGCATCCTGCCTTCGCGCTTCGCATCTGCCTTCGTGTTTGGACTTCGCGCTTCGCATCCTGCCTTCGCACTTCGCATCCTGGCTTCGTGTTTGGACTTCGCGCTTCGCATCCTGCCTTCGTGTTATAAAACCACATACCTGAAACAATGCAGCGATGTCCCTTATCGGCCACCATAAAAATGCAATGTCAGAGATGCGTAGTTTGTTTGTTCGTCGAAAGACGCAGATGTACATTGTAAATGCACAGCAATCATGCATTCTTTAACAAAGGAGTATTTCTCGGTACCGATGTTGTGAAATAATTATGTATGGATGTGTGCAGTGTTATTGCGTAATCTGGCAGAATATTGCAAAAGGTTACATGAAGTAATCCTGTCAGGCTGGAAATCCCCTAAATATTAATAAATCCAAATAGTGCAATATATCCTGGTATTCCCGATATGTCAGTAGCCTAGAAATTTGTACCTATCAGGGTTCAAGAAAATAAGTCCTTGCAGTCAGAGATATCAGTATGCGGATTTCAAACAACTGCGGGGAATAACTGAGACTGAATAAAACGTCATTCAGCGAATCTTGAATCGGGCGATTCGGCAGTTACGTGCAAATTAGCCAAATTTGTTCAACAATCACGTTACTCATTTACATATTCTATCTTCCTCTCTTCTATCCCGTATTCAAATTACTTGGAATAGGTGGAAAAGATAAAGTGTGCTATTATACCGTGTGTCTTTTTTTCTTTGCTCGTTGTACATATGAATTCGTACTTGGGTATCGACCACCTGTACAAGAACGTTTCTTTGAAATTCCTTTGTTTAATATCTCACGATTGAGTGTCGCCGCGACAGAGGATATACATTGTCTTCTGAATTTTTTTGGAAGCCTAATAATAATAATAATTGGAACTGCGAGCAGTGGCTTCCGGGGACCAGTTTTACACAGGGCCTTGTGTCCAGGCATATGGACCCTGTTGGAATACCATGCAGCGATTTCAGACCATCTATCTGCCCTTATGTAAGAAATCTGTTTCAATCTTTATGGGATACTATGGATAATAACAAACTTCACGAGTTAAAAAAACGGTTGGTTATACTCACCTGAACAGTCATAAACGTTTCGACCAGGCCATGATTAGACGATGTAGGATCGGTCACACACGATTAACTCATGGATATTTACTAAAACAGGAACCGATTCCAAGGTGTATACCTTGCTATGAAGATCTCACGGTGAAACATCTCCTCATAGACTGCATAGATTTTAAGACTATAAGAGATACTTTTTATCGAGCAGCTACGCTGGAAGATCTTTTTAGCAGAGTGAAAGAGGATTGTATTTTAAATTATTTGAGAGAGATAGGTTTGTTGTACAAATTTTAATGTTTGTACCTGTTTTAACGCATTAGTTTACCGAGTTTTTGAATTGATAACTTAGAATTTTGTTTGATCGTCGCTATATAGCGGAAATATTGCTGAATGCGACGTTAAACCTTAATTCTCTCCCGCTCTCTCCAGGAATTTGGTGGAATGTGGCCGCTAAACCGTTCAGCTAATCGACAGTATTTTGCATTCAGTGCAACACACCATAGCCTTCACAATACATCTCAGCAGCCTAGTAATTTGTACCTATCAAGGTTCAAGAGAATAAACGCTTGCAATATAGAAAATAGCCCATTGGGCTTCAATACCCCTCGGCTATCAGTTATTGTCTACACCCAGCAATCATGCAATGTATAATATATTCAGTGTATTTTTAGAACTAGATTAACAAAAATTTGATCTAGTAGGTTTGACTGTAGTTCAGGTCGAATTCTTAGCTCTAAATATACAATTCTAAAAAGCTTATAATCAAATCAAGTACTTTTATCTTGGAAATATAGATCAAGGTCAGTCATCTTCAAAAAATTTCAAGTCAATTCTAACTTAATTGCAACAGGAACATGGATTCTTAGATCTTAGACTTAACACATAGAATTTGACCTTTTAAACATAGGTCAAGGTCAGTGATATTCTTCAATAGATTTCCGGTCCAGCCATAAGTGGTATAAATTTGGGCAATGTAGATATAATCTTTCATGAAATATTGTACTGAATAGAATCTGACCTGGATAAAATAGGTCAAGGTCAGTCATCTTCAGCACACCTTTGGAACATCACCAGATGTACACATATTATTAATTTGGAAAGCCTAGATATATTCTTCAGGTTATATCGTAATAAACAGTATATGACCTTGAAAAAATAGGTCAAAGTCTGTCAACTGGGATAGGCTTCCAGTCATTCAACAGTTGCATAAGCAATATAAATTTGGGAGACCCCAGCAAATACTAAAATTTGACCTTGATAAAATAGGTCAAGGTCAGTCATCTTCAGTACATGTCTGGACCTTTGCCAGATGTATACATAGTATTAGTTTGGAAAGCCTAGATATATTTCTTCATGACAGACCATAATAAACAGTATATGACCTTGAAAAAATAGGTCAAGATCAGTCAACTTGAATAGGCTTCTAGTCAATCACCAGTTGCATAGTGATATGAATTTGGAGACCCCAGTTTCCATCCTTTATAAAATAAAGCAAATATTAAATTTGACCTTGATAAATACGCCAAGGTCAGTCATCTTCAGTACACCTCTGGACCTTCGCCAAATGTATACATAATATTAAATTGGAAAGCCCAGATATATTTCTTTATGTTAGATCATAATAAACATTGAAAATATAGGTCAAGGTCAGTCAACTTGGATGGACTTCCAGTCAATCACCAGTTACATAAGTAATATGAATTTGAAGGCCATAGCTTCAATCCTTCAAAAAACATGGCAAATACTATAATTTGACCTTGATAAAATAGGTCAAGGTCAGTCATCTTCAGTACACCTCTGGGCCTTCGCCAGATGTATACATAGCATTAAGTTGAAAGTCTAGCTTTATTTCTTCATGTTATATCATAATAAACAGTAAATGACCTATAAAAAGTAGGTCAAGGTCAGTCAACTGGAATAAGCTTCTAGTCAATCACGAGTTGCATAAATAATATGAATTTGGAGACCCTGTGCTTTTATACTACTAAATGTGAGTCAATATACTGTTACTATGCTATCCTCTGTGCATTGCCTCAAGGTCAATAGGGTTCGAAATGCGCTTTAATACTACTAAATGTGAGTCAATATACTGTTATTATACTATCCTCTGCGCATTACACCGAAAGGTCAGTAGGGCTCGGAATGCGCTTTTATGCTACTAAATGTGAGTCCATATACTGTTACTATACTATCCTCTGCGCATTGCGTCGCAAGGCCAATAGGGCTCGAAATGCGCTTTTATAATACTAAATGAGATTCAATATACTGTTAATATACAATCCTATGCGCATTGCGCCGTAAGGTCAATAGGGATCGAAATGCGCTTTCATACTACTAAATGTGAGTCAATATACAGTCACTATATGCCGCAAGGTCAATAGGGCTCCAAATGCGCTTTTATACTACTAATTGTGAGTCTATATACTGTCACTATACTATCCTCTGCGCATTGCGCCGCAAGGTCAATAGGGCTCGAAATGCGCTTTTATATTACTAAATGTGAGTCAATATACTGTCACTATCCTCTCCTCTGCGCATTTTGCCGCAAGGTCAATAGGGCTCGAAATGCGCCTTTATACTACTAAATGTGAGTCAATATACGGTTACTATACTATCCTCTGCGCATTGAGCCGCAAGGTCAATAGGACAAGAAATGCCCTTCTATACTACTAAATGTGGATCTGGATAGTCTGCATGGTTAGCGTTTCAATGTCACAAAAATATGTCCGTAATCTGGTAATGCTGCCTAAGCTGTGTTACCATAACTTAAAGCTTACAGGCAGTTTATATTCCCGGAAAGTTTCTCGCTGCTCACACAGAAAAAGTACAGCAGAAAAATCAATAAATCTGTGTGAAGTTTGTTACCGAGAATAGCCAAATATTATACAGAGTTACAGCGTATGTCATAATCGGTTTTTCAACAAGAACATGCAGCTATCCAGTACTCACGTGTGTGTTCAATCTCCTGATACAGCATACAAATCCAGTCAGTCTGTTGTGGTCCTTAGGATAATGCGACACGAACTACAGTCCATTTCAACAATATATAAAACACATACATACAGCTTGCACCTCGCATGAATAAAACAGAGAATATCCTGAATGCTCGTTTATACTCTTACTCGTCATAATACTCGCCACATTTCACTCTCTACTGCCTGGTACGGTCATAACTGGAGTTGCGAAATGTTTGAAGTGATCATGTCAGGCTGGAAACCCCCTAGAATTAATATTGCAACATACCATGGAAATGGCATTTTCAATTTTACATGTCTGTTCTGGGGGAATACCCATGCGGGACCCCAACAATGATAATATCCAGTAATAAAACAACTCAGCATTTAAGGCGGGATATTCTTACATCAACCTCTGTGCTGGTAGTGACGTCATTGCTGCCTTTTACATCTAAACTACATACTTTTCACCGACGAATAATCCGTCAACTCGCAAATTTGGGAGAGTTAGATTTTAGAATTGCGGGGAAACTATTGAAGCTAGGTGGAAACGGTTGGCATTTTTCCGAAAGAGCTGCTCCTGGACAATACAAATCAATAAACTGCAATGCTGTACCTGCCGTAGATCCAAAGTTATAGCCTGTACAACATGTGTTCCTTTTCTTACAAAAATCAAGATGGCGGCCAAACTACGTAACCTAGGCTCAACATTTTTGCATATTCATGATCGTCATATCAGATAACATATATTTCGTCACTTATCACGTCCAAATCCGTTACTTGAAAATTCAACCATTTTGATTGGCCACTGGCGGCCATTTTCTTTTACGGAGCAACTTCTCTAATCAAATTTTGAAAGACCCTGATCTATTGATTATGTTTACCAAGTTTTGTGCTGATTGCTTAATTGGTTCCGGAAGAGTAAGGTTTAGAAGATTTTTTCCAAAACCGGGTAAATCCAAGATGGCCGCTGAACCCTTCGACCAATCACAACCAATTTTTAATATGCACTAGATCTCCGCATGTCTAATATGTGTGTGAAGTTTGGGCATGATTGACCTGATGGTTGCTGAGATTTAGCACACACAAAATCATGAGAAGAATAAGAATAAAAAGAATAATAATAATCCGAACAATAATAAAGAAGTCTTCCGATCTTCATCGGAAGCCTTAATAATAATAAACTTTATTTTAACTCGATAGCCTCAATAGGACAATGTGCCTCTTTTCATGAGGGTCGAGGGCTAAAACAGATGAGAATAACAATATATATATATAGATATAGATATAGATATATATATATATATATATATATATATATATTCTAGCATAACGTGCATTGTCGGGTCGTAAAATTCTCACATACGCTGTCGGGTCCAAACAGATGGAGAGCTTGTTGGGAAGTATCAGTGACATGAATACCTTCACGACACCTTATGTAACACATATGTATATTAATATCGCATATATACTTATAACTGAACAGGCTACATTACATAATATTTCCCTATAAATTTAAACCTCAGACCGGGATTGTCGGGTCTTACGACCCGATAATGTGTATACTTGTACAAAACTATGGGATTGCACGCATGCTGCAGGGTTTGGGTAAAGAGGGGAGGGGGTGGCCACGCCCATTTATTATTTGTGTTAGAAAACGTATAATATAGACGACCGACCAAGAGCATCAAATGTGACTTTTGATGGCGATGGCTGTTACAAATGAGTATCCAAGCTAAATTATTTCTTTGTGGGGTAGGGTTCAAGGCGGGAGTGGATACCAATTTGGGGCATTAAAGGTCACTGCTTTATATGTGGGGTCACTTTTTTCGTCAACAAATCCACAATTTGTAAAACTCGTTGGTAAATTAATTTTATGGTGATTTTTGTTGCCATTGGGTATCCGTGCTACGTTAATCT
>JAVTVY010042655.1:0-17725 GCA_036873755.1 Hanleya hanleyi | reverse complement strand
TACCGTAAAATAATCGAAAGTTATTTACATTTGTGACAAAAGTATTATCTTTTGCATGCTGATTTGTGATCGTTCCAGGACCCAGAAAATCTGCGGCTGCAAGCTGAACTCTGCATGGGATGGGTTTTATGTTGTAATTTGGAAAGGGGGGGGGAAGGGATTAAAATGTGTTGATTTGACCCTACCTGGCCTGGCGCTATCTCCGGAACGACAAAAAATGGAGAGCTGAAACTCAGTGACTTTATAGTTTATTATATTGGGATCATTTTGAGCCTATTTGCATAACTCCCCGAGCAGAGGACCATGGGAAAATTCAAGATGGCGGCCACGTGGAGTCCCAGAAAAGGGATGTGTTTTCATATTTCTTCAAAATTTCTGCTTTTTCTCGACGAAAAGCGGGCAAAACCTATTTTATTCCACATCTCATTAATATTTACTAATTTATCATGCATACATTTAGGAGAAATTGCATAAATAAAAAATCAGAAAATCTGACTGAAAAATCTACCAAAAAATGCCGTTTTTGAAAATGACGTCACTGTGACGTCATCAAAGTGGCCATCTTCGATTTTGTTCACATTTTCCGGTAGAGGTTGACCCAAGGGTATATTGTGGTAAGTTTCAGCCCTCTAGCTCAAGAGGTAAGAAAAATAATTAGAGGGGAGCCATTTCGCCCCTCCCCCCTCCCAAGGTCACAACAGGTTCCAAAAAGCCCAGGCTTGAGAATTATGTTTGGACATTTCATCAGTTTAACACAATTTTTTACCGACATACAATAAACAGCAACCTATCTCTTATATTTTGTGGGGTTAATACATCACAGTCTAATTAGTTCACTTTATCAGCTGCCATAACCTTTTAATGAATAAATAATGTTTTATTCACCACACACTCAGTTTACGTACAGTATATCGGTGCATGTAAATCTGTAAACAACGCACTGCCTAGATTATCTCTGCAGTTAGGTACCCTGGTGTGCGCATGCCTACGATGACGTCACATCTGAGCTCTGCCCTCCAAGAGCTCCAAGCTCAGACTCCAACAACCCCGAGCGCTCCGATCCAAGAGCTCTGCCCTAGGGGAGCTACCACCACCACCGAGCGATGACGGGCGTCAACGCTTGGGGGTGGTGGTGTGTGGTGGTGGTGGTGTCTGTACATATAGGGATTATCAGTCCATATGTATTGGTCGACTAATCAAAATTTCGCCACCACTCGTACTGATGACGTCACCAATGACGTCGCAGATGACATGGGAATCACTCAAGTCGTGGTCTACACCACGAGAGCTTCAAGATGACACCCTACACTTCATCTTTGGATGAGATATAGAACCTCAATCTCTCAAATATATCCCAGTGCACCTCAAGAATGACCACCCTATTTTCTACGCCCCAAATGTGCAAACAAGTTTTTCAGGACATGCTGCCATTACAGTATCCTTGCCTGCCTGACGACGCTTAGGCCAAAAGCGATTATGACCGAAGATTAAACTTTCTCAAATGACGATTTCTAATTGGAAGAGCCTACTTGAATTTTAAACATCTGTGACCTCTGTGACGTCACTTCGGGATACGCTGAGGTAACTCTACCAGGTAGCTAGAGCGAACATGGCCACCTCTTCCAAACGCGCTTGTTTGCACCCCCGAACCTCCCCTTTCTCTACTACTCCCAAGTGATCTTTAAATAGAACAGGGGTTTCCCAGAAAATTCCCCGATGAATTAACCCTGATAGTTTCTGATTTCTGTAACACTAAACTGGGTTAATTTAGTTGACTTTTATTTACCCGAAATTGAGACTACACTATCTCAACAACATTCTCCTTTCTATGACTCCGTGTGACCAGTAAATGGTGCGAGTCAGGAGTGGGATTTGAACCCACGCCCGCATCTGCAGACCAGTATACCCATACCCCGGGGAAGACAATTTCATAGATCTTGAGACTGGCACCTTAGACCACTTGGTCATCCTGACCAAAGCTGGTTATCGTGGTCATAATGATTCATATATTGTGCTATATTTGTACAACGGTTTTGCAACATGGCGAAGAATAACGAAACAGGTGTGTGTCAGAAGTGGGATTCGAACCCACGCCCAAATATGTAGACTGGCGCCTTAGACCACTCGGCCATCCTGACCAACGTTGATTATGATGAACATAAAGAGTCATATATAGTGCTACATTTTGTTACATGCTTTTACATGTCACGGTGTGTACGCCGTGAATGCCCTTATGGCTGTACTGATTGGCTACTTCCCCAGCCTGCCGATTGACTGATATATGCACGTTAGGTCGTTAGGATAAGGCGTTGAGACGGGTGTTAAGGTGTTGAGACGGGCGTTAAGGCATACGGATAGGGCGTTAAGCCGTAACAACGGGCGCTGACGAGCGTCACTGCATTTTGATGAATTAGTGACAATTCCATAAAATATCTAGAAAATCAGAGCTTCTGAGCTATTTCACCAGGGCGTTGAAGCGTTAAGCTTGGCGTTGGAGGTCGTTGCTCCAAGATGACACCTCACATGACGCATTCGGTCCACGGATGGCCCATCTCTACCCCAAACACTTTCCTTCACACCCTCATTAGACCCACTTTGGGTACTACACCTACTAATGACGTCAACAATGACATCACAGATGACATGGACATCCCTCAAGTCATAGTCTACACCACGAGAGCTTCACTTTGTCATCTCGCACGATACATTCGAATCATGGATGGTCCATCTCTATCTCAAACACCTTCCTTCGCACCACCCAAAATGCCCACTTTGGGTACTACTACTGCTGACGTCAGCAATGACGTCACATATGACATGGACATCCCTCAAGTCGTGGTTTACATCACCAGAGCTTCACTTTGACACCTCACACTACGCATTCGGACCACGGATGGTCCCTCAAACACACCCCACCCACCCTCAAAATTGCTGCTTTCTATACTACTCGTTTCCTCTTTTTCACCATATAGTCTGAAAAATGATATATTTTGAACTCATAATTACATCTGCTGATTACACAGCTTGTTACAGTTAGAAAAATCGTGGTGGTTTATTTCAAGAACCTTACTTTGACGATATTCTGTATTTTAGCCTACATTTAAAGTATAAACGTCAAAAAGACGTCACTGTGACGTCACACTTGTGATTTTTTTTTGCAGCCACAGATTTTTCAAGAGAGTGACCCTAGGGGATCCTCTGGTGAAAAAATCATGCTTTTGTCACTTAGGTAAATATAATTTCACTAAGCCACCTCACTATTAGTAAGTCTGCCGGACACTGGCGCTCCATGGAGATTTCTTGACCTCATGGTCCAAACCCACCTCCCCCGTTTCTTCCAGGGACCGCAGTGGTTGTAACTTTTGCATTACTCTTTGGTCTACGAACTGGCTGGTCTGGTGGGGTGGTTAATGTTGATTCAGTGGGGGATAAATAAGAGGTTCCCTCGCCTTTGGCTATCACGGCCCGTCCGACCACCGAAACTGTTACTCGTTCCATAAACCCGGCCACTTGAGCCATTTTTAGGAGTCTCCAGGGCTTGACTTTGCCAATTCGGGGAATGAACAGTATGGGAATGCTGGTTAGGCAGGTACCATTTTGGGGAATGAACAGTATGGGAATGCTGGTTAGGCAGGTACCATTTTGGGGAATGAACACTATGGGAATGCTGGTTAGGCAGGTACCATTTCGGGGAATGAACATTATGGGAATGCTGGTTAGACAGGTACCACTGTTTGTGTTAGGTTTTAGCCGTACTGGAGATGTGGTGTTGGCCTCTTCGGTTGACGGCCTGTGGCTGGGTTTTGAGTTTCTCTTGGCCTATGTATGTGTAGTGGATTTTGGAGATGGGGTATTGGTTGTTTGGGAGAGGAAGGTGTTTTGCAGTTTGAGTTTTTATGGAGTGGTGATTTGTTTAATGTGGGCTCTATTTTGTTCTCCCAGTGACAGCTTTGTGGGGATATGTTCATGTGTGCCATCACGTGTATGCAGTGGAGGATAAATTGTATTTGATTTTGTTGTACAGGATGTTTATTTGAAGCATTGTGGAATTGAGCGTTTGAATTTCTGTTTTGTTGTACAGCATGTTTATTTGGAGCACTGTGAAATTGAGTTCTGGACCCAAATTGTTGCTAATGTGCTGTGTAATGTAATGTGTATTTGGAAATATTGTTTTGGAGTTATCGTGTGTGTTGGAGAACTCCGGTGTGCGTCGAACACTGGTTTATGTTGTGGCATTGTATGTGTTATGTGTGTAAAGGACCCCAGTGTGTGTTGAGCACTGTGGTTTACGCTGCGGCGTTGTACGTGTAGCGTGTGAACTCCGGTGTGCGTCGGACACTGGTTTATGTCCTGGCATTGTATGTGTAGTGTGTAAAGGACCCCGGTGTGTGTTGAGCACTGTGGTTTATGTTGCGGCGTTGTACGTGTAGCGTGTGAACTCCGGTGTGAGTCGAACACTCATTTATGTTGTGGCATTGTATGTGTAGTGTGTGGAAAACACTGGTTTGTGCTGCGGCGTCGCAAGTGTAATATGGGAGAAATTCTGGTGTGTATTCGAGAGTTGGATGTTGTTCGAAAATTTTGATTTGCGCTGCGGCGTTGTACTTGTAGTCAGTTATGGGAGAATTTGATGTGTTGTGATGAACTAAATGTTTGACTATTCTATGTGAGGGAACCGGGTGCTAGACGCCTGGGTTCGATAGTTGCTGTGTGGTTAGAGAATTTCAAAATAATGATTTTATTTGTCAAACCGTGCACTTATAAATTTGTTGTACTTGACCAAGAAAGAGCCAGCATAAATGAATGCTGAATAACAATTGGGTTATGAAGTAATTGGTAGGATTATAAAGTCGTGATATCCTGTTGAACTACGTCTTCACCAATTTCCGACGTAATGACGCCTATCTTGTAAAAACTGAAGTTTCGATTCGATACAGAAAGTTTGAAAATATAAAAATATATATAGTTGTGTAATTACAGTTTAATCCCAAAATTTTGATTGATTTCTTGAAAATCCAGTTGAATTCTTTAGGTCAGGCTATAGAGCCAGCGATAAGTATGGTTACATACATTCGGAACTTCCCAGCGGAAATCTACGAAGGGGCCTGATTTACTCTCGGAGAGTGTTAACATATATCGAGATGTGAGGAGCCCGAATCGCCTTGTACTCATGACTCGAAACCATACCACCTCCGCGAAGGCGTCAATCGTTCATCGGCAAATTATCCACAACGAATTGCAAATTTATGTCGAATGTGATGACAATCATGTGTGTTATGACCATGAAATATGAAATCCCAAATTATCAGTTTTAACATTGAACGTCTCGCATGTGTAAGTTATATAAAGTCTGTCCATTTTGATTAGTCGTCTACTTTGGAGCTTCTTTAAAATAAGTAGTGAACTCTGCATACATTTTCTTTTTTGCATTGTGTAGAATAAACTAATGACTACCATTATTTCGTAATATCGATAATATATCACGCTTGAAATAACTTTGTAATTATCTCTTTATAAAACTCCAGTACAGTCGTTTTATGTACCTGGGCTCAATCACATGGGGATTCGTCATAATGTATTCGTGTTTACTAGCACAAAGGTCAACGATGCCGTGTACGGTCATAGAGGTGGGTGCGGCTGATCACTCGGAAATTTCACTGAGCATGAGATATCAGCGACACTTCCACACAACGCCTGTTATTACTATATACGGCAACAAAATATCTTTGTGACAGTAGACATGAATATATTATGACGTCTTCGTATGTAATTGAGACCCGGTACATGAAACAACTGTACTGAATTTTCATCTGAAGAAAATCACAAAGTTATTTCAAGCGAGATATATTATCGATATCATAGAGAAATCGTAGTCATATTGTAGATGTCTGTTTGTTCTACACGCTGCAAAAAAGAAAATATGCAGAGTTAACTATTGATTTTTGACAAGCTCCAAAGTAGACGACTAATTAAAATGGACAGACTTTAGTACCATTTCATCAAACCATGTTAAGGACTTGGTTGGGACTTTGTGAAGCCAAAAATTAATTTCTTTAGTTCTGTAAATAGTTATGTGTTTCGTACTGGCAAAATGCTCAACTGTTAAACAGAGTCCCACAGTTAAAAGTGACCGTAAAACAATCTGAATGAACGTTTAAAATGGGGGTTTCGTCTGTTGTTGTATATATTCGTATATATTTTAGCATGGATGTTTTAATATATCACGGCAGCTATTTTGTCATGTTATACATATATTAAAAAATCCATGCTAAAATGTATACGAAACACAACTTTTTGTGAAAAATGAAATAAATTAATGTTTGACTTTACTAACGTAACACCTAGTCTTTAAATTGGAGCGATATGCAAGCGGTGAGAAAAATTGACGACGTCTGGTGACTAAAAAGCAACCATATGACTCTACAGGAAATTATTCGTCGACACCTAACATTCAGACCGAGAATACGGGGGATTCGCGGACGTAGCCTTAGTATCTCAGTCGCGTTTTTATTGCAGTACAAAATGGATATGCGCTTTTATTAAATAAAATAAATAAATAAATAAATAAATAAATAAATAGATAAATATAAAGAAATAGATTCTCGTTTTATATGCGCTTTCATTAAGTACTATATGGATATTTTCTCCAGCTGAGATTATTGTGACGCATAATCAATGCGGGGGCGTCACTACCGCAGCCTGGGCGGAAGAACGATGACTCAGTAACAAATAAGGGTGCAGGAAGACTTAAACACAACGGCCTTTTTTGTGCGACAACCGGACACATCGATAACAATCACGGACTTCCCCCATACTTTTCTTCGCTGGCAGCTCCATCAAGTTGTCGACTGCTAGTCAATATGGACCAAAATGCAATCTTCAAAAATATGTATTGATCAAATACATAAGAATCCAGCGGAAATCGATATGCCAGATACACTATACAACTGACGCATAGAAACAGAACCCAGCGTCACAGAAAAATATTCTTGTTTCAATATGTTAAGGGAAGGAACTCCATTTTAGGATGGGAAAGGTTCGTCAATGAGAGTTACCTCTCCTTGAAAATGGGCGATACCGATACGTGATGACTGGATGCTACTGTTAAGTAGAACAAAAAAGGATACGTTGTATTTGCTTCCAACGGCAATTCTCTCATTATTAAGTGCGTATTCATTAAGTATTATATTATTGCGTAATTGTACTCTAGGAAACGACTTGGAAATTTAATTAGATTAAAACTACAGGTCAGTCATAAGGAGTTTACTACATGTATATGGTATCTTAAGGCATCATTGAAAACGTTTGATTATTTCCTTCCTGCTAGAATCTGCTTTATATATCGTTTATACCGGCGCGAAATTTGATGCTAATAGTATAAAAGCGTCTAGTCCGTCAATCAATATTCAGTCTTCGTCCGTTAAAAAAATTCCGTGCCTATAATCCAAAGACCTATTCCATATAACAGCATTAACACCAAATTAAAAAAAAAACAATCATAGTATACATAAAAATAGGCTAGTTCCCTGCAAGAGAGAAGCGGTCAACAGTTTTCAATGACGCCGGAAAGACCTCGTGATGTTCCAAAAATATTAAATCCCTATCGCTGATCAGTATTCTTAATCTATTGGATTTTCGTGGTAAAGTCGTTATTTAGACTGATGTATCTAAGTCACGTTTTGATTGTGTCTCTTCAAATGAGCACCGTGAGGTTCTTGAACTACATGGGTTCATATGGCCGCTAGTCCCGGGTTAAGCAGAATTAGACACAAGTTGCGAAACGTAACGCCATAGATCTTGCACCCTTCGCTCGTAGTTTGCTATCAGTATGCGATATGTATCGCCAAATTTTACAAACTTTGAGTGGACGCGCTTGGTGGTATAGTCGTATTCATACGAGAACAGATACAGGTCAGACGAAAGAGGTGCCAAAGTAGTATACAAAGCGTGAATGGAGTCGTATTGACCCCGGAAATTTGCATATTTTGTGGAGGTCACGTGGAGGTAGCCAATCAGAAGCGAGTATTGTGTCGCATGGGGTGTGGTGGTGGTGGGTGGTGGGTTTAAGATGGCGGCTGTGGTGGTGGTGGGTGGTGGGTTTAAGATGGCGGCTGTGGTGGTGGTGGGTGGTGGGTTTAAGATGGCGGCTGTGGTGGTGGTGGGTGGTGGGTTTAAGATGGCGGCTGTGGTGGTGGTGGGTGGTGGGTTTAAGATGGCGGCTGTGGTGGTGGTGGGTGGTGGGTTTAAGATGGCGGCTGTGGTGGTGGTGGGTGGTGGGTTTAAGATGGCGGCTGTGGTGGTGGTGGGTGGTGGGTTTAAGATGGCGGCTGTGGTGGTGGTGGGTGGTGGGTTTAAGATGGCGGCTGTGGTGGTGGTGGGTGGTGGGTTTAAGATGGCGGCTGTGGTGGTGGTGGGTGGTGGGTTTAAGATGGCGGCCGGTGTGAGTGAGTGCAAGTGTGGTGGATGGTGGGTGGTGGGTTTAAGATGGCGGCTGTGAAAGATGTATTCATCCGCGGTCATGTCTGGCGGTGATTCGGTCGCGGGAAAAACCTTCCGCGGAGAAAAAGTAGTCCCTAGATAAAATGGTCCGATGGGGTCGAGTGAGGTATCCAAGTGAAGCTTATGTGAAGGGGCATCTAATGGGCTGGGTGTGGGGTTGACATATCGGCCTTCTGCGCATGCGCGGTGGCTATAGATTCGCGTTCATTTCTATTTCGTCAAGAAAATATGTTTTGTAGAATATAGATTCGCGTTCATTTCTATTTCGTCAAGAAAAAATGTTCATCTCGAAAATTGGCAGATTGAAATGTTCTCTCTCATTTTATGCCACGGTATCTATTTTTACAGCTGTCAACTGTTATGGTTTGGTCACAATGTTGCTATTTTCTCCCCTATATTTAGCGTCCACAAAAAGAAGAGTATATTACAGCAATTATGTTCAAGAAAACACCCCGCTAGAAAATTGTCTTCAAATTGTCTGTTGTTGTGGGAGTATAAAAAAATCCTGGTCAACAGGGGCGCGTATATTTCGTGCGACGCTATGTTGCCAATGCATTGAAATTTGAATAGGTTGTCTGCATGGGTTTCAACGCAAGTATAGTACTAAAGTCTAGCTTACCTGATAAAAGAGTTTAGTCCAGATGTATACCTATATTCCATACTCCCGGGCGTTTGATGCATATCTGGGGGCTGTTTTTTTCCTAGGTGGGTATAACACACCATGAAGCCTTCATCACTATGCATTCGTATCCTAAAAAAATATGGGTATCACCACGAATCTCATTCCATATATATTTTTTCGAAATTCACAGATATTTCCATCGGTAAATCCGGTGTTCAGTATACCACATGGATGAAATGAACGCACTAAACTATGAAGCTAATGATTTTGGTCATCGAGTATCAACTATTCAGATATTACGGAAAGTACTGTTGTTATAAGGTATTGTTTGTTATATATCAGACACGATCAGCTGATATATGTAAACAAACGATCTATATTTAGACCCTCACGTGATCTGCTACGTTGCAGCACGCGCTCTTTGATCTTGGCGTTCCGCCGCCGTACAAGAAGCTCAAATTGAGACGGAGAATTTCGTTACCATTACCAGTAAATTGTAAGTTTATTGCGGAAAGAATTTATATTGCATAAATTCCTGCGGGAAATAGGAAGTACACATATAAGAGAATATTGTCTTGACGTAAAAAGTTTGGACATTTCATATTTACGGAGATATGGATTTTTATAACTGAGCCGGTTTTTCGTGTAAACCATCGCAGCGAAAAGGGAAACGGCTGTCATCTTCGTTTTGCTATGTCACAAAAAGTGCTCGAATTACTTATTTCTAAATTATTTCATCACGAATCCAACTAAGGTTAGCAAGTATACATATTTTACGATATAGTCAATAACTGTCAGCACATAAGACGTTCTGGTTGATGAGATCTGAATTTTTGAAGTTTGGCAATTTTCTGACTTCGAGCTTCGAATACCCGCCGCCATATTTGTTGGAAGCCGGTCGGGTGTTCGTTTGTCATATGCCACGGTATCTATTTTTACAGCTGTCAACTGTTATGGTTTGGTCACAATGTTGCCATTTTCTCCCCTATATTTAGCGTCCACAAAAAGAACAGTATATTACAGCAATTATGTTCAAGAAAACACCCCGCTAGAAAATTGTCTTCAAATTGTCTGTTGTTGTGGGAGTATAAACAAATCCTGGTCAACAGGGGCGCGTATATTTCGTGCGACGCTATGTTGCCAATGCATTGAAATTTGAATAGGTTGTCTGCATGGGTTTCAACGCAAGTATAGTACTAAAGTCTAGCTTACCTGATAAAAGAGTTTAGTCCAGATGTATACCTATATTCCATACTCCCGGGCGTTTGATGCATATCTGGGGGCTGTTTTTTTCCTAGGTGGGTATAACACACCATGAAGCCTTCATCACGATGCATTCGTATCCTAAAAAAATATGGGTATCACCACGAATCTCATTCCATATATATTTTTTCGAAATTCACAGATATTTCCATCGGTAAATCCGGTGTTCAGTATACCACATGGATGAAATGAACGCACTAAACTATGAAGCTAATCATTTTGGTCAGCGGCACACACATGCTCCTGGTTTGGTGTCTACATCCCAGCGGTTTTCTGTTTCTTGGCTTGTCACGGATTTTTTCGAAATTCACAGATATTTCCATCGGTATAAATTCGGTCTTCAGTTTACCACATGAATGAAATGGAAACACTAAACTATCAAGCTAATGATTTCGGCCAACGGCACACACACACACATGTTTCCTGGCTCTTCCTGGTGTCATGGTGTCAACACTCCAGCGGTTTTCTGTTTCTGGGGTGTGACGGTAGATCAATTTCTCCCTCCCATACACCCACGTGGGGTGGGTGTGATAAAACAGAGGGTGTTCAGCCAATGAACTATAAGAAAAAGATATGTGTGTGCATATTAATAAACCACGTTGGCTGTATAGGTCGTAGAAAATGAGCGCCTAAAAAATGAACACATTTCATTACACTGTTGCGAATTGTTGCGAGTGCACGTGTGACTCAGTGCGTTTTCATCACATCCAGCTTTCACAGAATAGAATATCGGCAGTTGTTTCCGCCCATGCGATGAGAAAATAGGCCTGATTTCGCACGTAGTTTTCGTGCACACGTCTCGCACAAGTTCTCGCAATAAGGCCTGTACGAAAATTTGAGAGAGGCCAACATGAGTTTGTGTGTGTGTGATAGAAGTATAGCTTACGTTTATTTCGCCTACATCCATTGAAATTCACACCGACATTATCGGTTTTGGCCAAGACACGGCCTCGGTGGAAACTGCGTTGTTGATATTTCGGTCATGACGTCATCATTTGTTCAAATTTACCGGGAACCCCCTTATATGGTTTTAGCAACAGTTACGTAGCGTAGGGTGGCATATATTATCTTTGGGTTGGATAAAAAATAATAAATAAATAATAATAATAATAAAAAAAAAAAAAAAAAATAAAAAAATCGGCGAGTAGTAGACGAAGGGAAAATTGGGAAGTACTGACCATGCCCCAGAATACTTCATATGCATATCACGGCTTTAAGGCCTATGTAAGATGTAATCTACTTCACAGTTTAGTAGTATAAAAAGCGCAAGTCCTATTGACCTTGCCCCTTCCAAAGAAATAAAATCGGCTCTATTTTACAGGAGTATATACGCAGGTCACGTGGGTTGTGACGTCACTTCCGGGTTTTCACTAAAAACTACCTCCAAACATAGAAGAGTTCCAATTTTTCCCCTTAGACGTCCGTATGTTCATCCGCCAAACCCACAAGAGTTCCAATGTTCAACCGCCGGGGTGTTTTCCCGCCCCGCAGCGCGCGCGCGCGCGCGCGTCATCCCGCGTCATCCCCGGCAGTGCGCGCGGACGCGGGTCAAAAGCTCAAAGGGTCACCTCCAGGTCAGACGGTCCAATGTCCAATGAGACAATGTTGCGGCATCGCTATAGTCAGAGCTTGAGCACAAAAAAGGGGGGGATTCTAGATGAACCTGGGAAAGATGGGCAGGTCCATTTGGACCAATCAGCGGTCGAGAAAAAGAGTCAATCAGCGGTCGAGAAAAAGAACCAATCAGCGATCGAACAATCAGCCAATGGAATTGGGGTACTCACGGTGTGCTTTCGCTGACGTCCGCGCCTACATCTGGGTTCTTGTACACCCGGGTAATGTTTTTCTGGACATGGATGGGTTACCTTTGGCTCCATTCTAGGCCACTGATTGGCTAATACGGTGTTCAAAGCCACTTTCGTGCATTATGCTCATAGAACTTATAGTCATAATCTATACGTGTTGGACGAGTCTCTTCACTCACCGTATACACGTACCTCAATGAAATGCCCGCTCCAAACCTAGACCAAAGACACGTACTTGGTCTGTAGGCTGATTTCATTGGCTCTCTATTTTTTACTATAGTGCTCTTGCATTCTAACCTTGATGGGTTACCTAGAACTTATAGTCATCAACATAATCTATACGTGTTGGACGAGTCTTTTCACTCACCGTATACACGTACCTCAATGAAATGCCCGCCCCAAACCTAGACCAAAAACACGTACTTGGTCTGTAGGCTGATTTCATTGGCTCTCTATTTTTTACTATAGTGCTCTTGCATTCTAAACTTGATGGGTTACATTTTGGCCCCATGGCCCCATCCTACACCACTGATTTCAGTATGACTGAATCTCCACATTGAGCATTGATGCATTAGGAATAAAACACACAAGACAGGGTTTTTTGGTGAGATCTCATTTTTTTTTTTTTATTCAGTGAACAACAACAACGTGAGAACAACCACGTGAAAACTCAAGCCCAGAACAAGGGGCTTGTAATTAACTGAAGCCCAGAACAAGGGGCTTGTAATTAACTGAAGCCCAGAACAAGGGGCTTGTAATTAACTGAAGCCCAGAACAAGGGGCTTGTACATTGAAGCCCAGAACAAGGGGCTTGCCATTAACTTAAGCCCAGAACGGGGCTTGTACATTGAAATGATGGGCGGCCCAGTCATAGACGAGTACATCGCGGTCCTCGGCCTGGGGGTACTCGTCAAACATCTATACGATGGTAGATAAGGGTCTTCCCCGGCATCGATGGTACAGGTAAAACAAGCAATATTGTCCGCACACGCCACTGGTCAGGCTTTGCAACGTTTGACTGTTCCAACACCACGTCTCTGTGCCTTGATCCATGAAGTTTGTTAAATCGGGATGGAGGGGTGGCAGGCCGTACGGGTCAAAGTATTCACCCTGCTGTTCTGTCAAGTACACGGCCACCCAGTGTTCACCGGGTCGATCCATCGGGTCCGTGTTGAGAACGTAAGCAGCAGGATACATACGGTCTAATGGAAACACATCGCGGGCGAACACCCCTTGAAAGACCCTACGTGTCTCTGGGCCATTCTCCAGCACGGTGGTTATCTGGTCTGTATCCATTTTAGGTGGAGAAGTCACACAGGACGTTGCGCGCCTTGTCCACTTGAATGATGTTGTCAAACTCGGCGTAGCAGATCACATTGACGGTGGTCTCCAGGGCTCGTGCAAAGTGGATTTCCAACCGTAAGTTGCCTTGCTTGGCCAGGGCCAGCTGATGGTCGTTCTCTAAGGTGGGGGTCAGATCGAAACAGAACAACGTGTATCCGTTCGCGTAGTCCTCCCGACTGATCATATTTCCTTCGTCCTGGTTTATTTGACCGGTGGCTGTAAACAGGTTCTGATAGGCTCGAATGAAATTCCTCCGCCCAAAGTTCGGTGTTAAGGCCGTGGCTGGCACCTGTTGTCCATCCACATGCAGGGCCACAAAATTGATGCCGAAATGTTGAAAGTCAAACGGATTCTCTGGGTAGGCTCCGCTGAAACTGGTATTTTCCACACAGGCCAGGATCAATCGCTTGGGCAGTTCCCCCAGGAACAGGTTTTCTTTGTTGGCGCCCATATTTCCAGCAGGCACAGAGAACACTTTGGTTTGCACCCGTCGGATAGGGTACTGGGCTGGTTTTGTTTCCAAGGCTTTCATGTGTCCCAATTGAACGGCTGGATTCGGTTTCACTTTTCGGACATACGGGACTGCGTCTTGGATGACAATCTTATAGTCCGCTACATGCCCCTCTACGTTAGTGGCCATCAAGGCGAAGGTCGGAGGCGCCCGTATCAGTCGGATTTTGATGGGGATCTTGTTCAAGAGGTACCGGTCTTGCATGAACATATCTGCATGCAGTCGACTCATCATATCCACCGAGGCACTGTTCGCAGTGAAAGCCTTCCGTTTGTTATATCCCCCATTGTCCGCCGTGTCCATGTGCTCGGGCGTGTCCTTGTAGAATAAAGCGGTTGTCAGCTGAGATTTTTAGCCTCTCGGCCATACGACAACAGTGTCTCGATGTAGGCTCGATAGGGGTACGTGTTGGTGGAGTCACTGATGAGTTTGTCGCTGAAAAAAATATCCACCTGCTGAAACATCGAGTGCAGCCAGAGATTCGTCGGGCCCACCGTTGCTTGGTCAGCGAGTCTGGTGCCAGCTCCATTGACCACCTTGGCTTTCACATACAAGTATGTATGGGCTAAATCCACATAGGCCGTATCCGCATTACTGATGGTGAACTCGATGGGCCCGGTTTCGTTGATGCTGGAGAGCGGGAGATGCTCCACCCATAATCCTTGTTCGACAGTGGTCTGTGTGAGCGGCACGGTCCACAAATCAAATTCACTGTTGGTGGAGGGGCAGGACTCGGCGTGGATTAAGGACATGTTTTAAGAAAAGATATCCTTTGTCTTCTTCGATGTGCGTCGTCGCTGGGTCGGTCGTCGACTGGTGCGTAGTCTCGGTGGGGCAGCTCTTTTATTCCCTACGGTGCGTTGTGCTTTGGCCACCAAGACGCCTCCCGCTTCTTTGGCCCGCCGTTTCAAGGATTCTTTGGGTGCCGTACCCCCAAGACATCACCGGCCACTTGCAGTCCACTGCGTACCGCTTGTTTGCCGATTGCTTTCACCCCACGCGTCACCAAGGGCAGGAACGTTTTGACAATGCTGCCGAGTATGTTCCCCAGTCCATGTCCTCGTTGCATGCGTGCACCGCTAAAGACCGGAAAGCCACCCCCGGCCTGTTGGGCATAATAATCGGCATAGCTGCGTGCATCGCACTCGTAAGGTACTTTCATTATGCAAAGTGGGGAGCACGTGCTTGTCGAAAATGAAGTGTCAGCACCACTTTTCCTCGTTCGAATGGCACCGGTCGTCCCGTGTCATCTCTTATATCCACCGTGATCGTGTTGATGTCAGTTTGTCGTACGGGCAAGTAGAGCATGTGGGTGAAACTGTGGGTGACTTGACCTCCATACGTCTTTTTAATGGGGACCACCCGTAACAGAAGTGTGTTGATATCGCCCACGATGTGGTTGTCCACCACGTCCGAGTAGACGTAGAGTCCGTACATACCCGACTTCATATCCATCGGCATCTCGCCATGGTGTTCGGTGGGTCCAGCGAACGTCTTTAGATCGAAACCCAACATTTGCTGTAGGATAGCACTCAGTACGACACTCGCCTTGCCGGAGACGATAAGCTGTGCCTTGTCGCTGTGTGCGTTGTAATCGAAGTCCACGTGATTCTTGAAGGGATAGGCTTTGATGGGTCTTGAATTATTCGTCACCCCCCGTAGCGCCTTATAATGCATCAGTCTTGACAGCCCACCCATGAACTCTTTGGGGGTATCGTATTGGCCTTCGGGCAGGGTGAGTCGGGTGTTTTGCCTTCGTAGGTCACCTCGTACCACACTTCATTGGCTCGCACGTTGTACCACGAGTAAGGGTATTGGATATCCACGAGGCCACATTCCCAGCGTCCAGGTAAATGTAACGGTTGTGGTAACTGGGTGACGTACTTGGCCACGGTGTTGTCGGGAAACACATCCAGCGAACTGTTACTGGGTAGGGTCAGGTAAAACATGGCGACTGAGCTGTCCTGCTGCTGCTGTTGGTTTTAATAGGTGTTCCAGGCCTTGGGCGGTTGTGTCCGGCGTCGTGTTCGTCGCGTTGACTTGCTACGTGTCACGGCTCTGGAGATGTAGGGTGTCCTGATCGAGGGTGGTTTTTTAAAGGTTTGAAAAGAAGGTGCCCGTTGTGGTGGTGGTGGTGGTGGAGTTTTGGGGGGTGACTCCGGTTCCCAGTCGGCTTCCCAAGAAGGTTGTGGTGAGAGTCGTGGTGCACGAGTCGGTGATTGCATAAGGCCCAGCGCTGGGGGTTCCCCACCAATTCCTGTGGTACATGCATGTCTTTCAAGCCTTGAGCGAAGACCTCCCATCCTCGAGGATCCGTGTGCGATCTGCGTTTACGCATCAGGTCATTCACTAAATCCATCATGTGGGTGCCGGGGACCACCTGATTCTGTACCAGTAGTTCGCCTTTATCATTCCAAGTCATGTTAGGATTCTGTTTCATCCGTTGTAATACCAGGCCAGCTTGTTTCTTGAACGATGCAGGTACACTCTTCAGCACTTCGTCTTCCACCCACTGTGGGGCTGTGGGGGCTACCTCACCCGTCTGTTGGAACGGTGCTGAGGTCGGCGGTCTGTCACGTGGTGGTGGTGGTGGTGGTGGTGGTGGTGGTGCTGTTGCTGGGGTAGACAGGGTTTTGTATTGGTCCATGAACGTCATGCACCGTTGAAGCGTCTCATTGTACCGTTGTACTTTCTCACTGTCGCTTAACCCCGGTCTCTGTAAGATCTGTTGCATCTCTCCATCGAGGCTGTTTATGGTCTTCACCGTAGGTGGGACAGGGTAGGGTGATTGGAGGTTTGCAGGAACCGTGGTTCGACGAGGACCATTTTTTTCGTGTGGTTCATTGTCGGCCGAAGAGTCCACCCAATACTGGACCCAACACGGAAGCGGCCAACAGTGCTAAGATGGCCCCGAGAAAGCCGCCTTTCTGTAACACCTTTTTCTTTTGTGTTTGTGGGACCCGCTTGTGGACTAGGGTTCGGAGACCTGTCTTATGCTTGGCCAACTTGGTCTTCTGAGCCGGAGTCAGTGGTACGTTGCCTTTTAACAGGTTATAACCGATCTCGCACAGACAGCGTACAAGGTCAGGGTCCGCACCGCGTACAATGGTTCGGACTAACTCGGGTGGGGCCGTCTTCAATACACGGAGCGTGTGAGCGTGCTTCCGTACTCGCGCAGACATCCTGTACAACTAATGCTAGAACCCACAACGCTGCTCTTTTTATCTACTTCAGAGAACGAGACAAAAGTCAACCCTGCTGTGGTATTCATTCTTTTTATTATTCCCCATCATCAAACACACAGACCCCAGCTGGGGGAGCCATTGTGGATGTGTTTACATTATTTTTGCATGTACACGTGGTGGGTGTCTCCGGGAAAGATGCCGGCCCGTAGTCGAAGGTGGTCGGGGGTGGTTTGCTTGAGGTCGAAGAGCATATACCCGTGCTGAGGGGTTGTGGCATCTTTGAAGGCTTCCAACGCAAACGGTGTACGGCCGGAATACATCTGTCTCGCCAGGTGCAGCAGTTGAGTGGTATCTCTCGGGTTTTTGAAGACCACCAGGTAGTGGGCATTTAAGCTGATATTCCGATGTTCTTTGTTTTTACTGAACAGATTCCGCACAATGTAGATGATGCGGAGCCGTCGATGATGGCTGCCTTTGGTAAAGAGTTGGGTGACCC
>JAVTVY010042654.1:0-18009 GCA_036873755.1 Hanleya hanleyi | reverse complement strand
ATCTACGATCAGTTTTCTTGAACACACATACTATTAATGAACTTAGACGGTCAATAATAATAGTAAGTGTGTTCAAGAAATCTGATCGTAGATATATTAATGTCGGAAGCCGTAAAGCATTCTTTAGCTTTATTACATACAAGAGATATCAATCATGGGAAGTTTCTTTGTTTATAGAGTTGCTTGAATTTCTCATTAAAAATATCGATGTGAAATTTGGTAACACAATATATCAGCAGCATATAGGTATTCCAATGGGTACTAATTGTGCACCATGTTGGCTGACCTGTATCTGTTCTTTTATGAATATGACTATATGCAGGCTCTTTCAAAAACCGATCCATTCAAAGCCCGTTCCTTCTCATTCACGAAACGCTATATAGACGATCTTCTCGCTGTGGATAATCGCTATATAAATGATGCAGAGAAGGATATATATCCACCTTCACTGGATTTGAAGGAAACCACAGATAGCCCTACAGGCACATCATATTTAGATCTATATCACTATAAAAATGAAGCGGGCATTCTCTCTCGTCGACTTTATGACAAAAGAGATTATTACCATTTCGACATCGTAAAGCATCCCTTTCTGGACAGTACTATTCAAGTGGAACCTGCATATGGCGTATACACATCTCGCATAGTAGCATCTGCTAGATCCTGTGTTAAATGTGACGATTTTAATCAACGTCACAAAACATTGTTGCAGAAACTCATAAAACAGGGCTATTCCACCAAGCGCCTCCACTCCAAGTTTCTCAAATTTGGCGATATATATCGCATGCTGATAGCAAAACACGAACGTAGCGTGCAATATCTATGGCGCTACGTTTCGTAACTTGTGTCTAATTTCGCTTAACCCGGGGCTAGGGGCTGTATGAACCCATGCACTTCAAGATCCTCGTGGTGCTCATATGAACAGTCACAATCAAAGCGTGACTGAGATAAATCATTCTCTAGATGATGATTTTATAACGATTATTATGGATTAAGAATACTGATCAGCGATACCGATTTTATATTTTTGGAACATCATGTCTTGTCGGCATCATTGCAAACTGTTGACCGCTTGTCTCTTGCAGGAAACTAGCCTATGTTTATGTATACTATGATTGTCTTTTCGAATTTGGTGCCAATACTGTTATATGGACTGTGGAATAGGTTTTTGGATTATAGAAGCGGATATTTTTTAATGGACGACGGCTGAATATTATGAATGACGGACTAGACGCTTGTTATTTTAATCCGTGTTCTTCCCGAGGCCGAGCCCCCGCACATCCCTGCACTCATAATGAAAGTAACAAAATAATTGTAAGACAGATCTATCTGTGCCTACGTCCGATTCTCTAATAGTTCGAAATGCACTAAGACCTTTTTCAATCCAAATGACAGATATATTTCTGACAGCAAAGCAAGGTCACCACATCAAACCTTGATGATTGCTTAACACCGAATTCCACATGTAACAATTTCAAGATTTCTAGGTGTGGACACCGTGGATGTCTCACGTGTCAACTCTTTACTACTTCAGCTTCATTTAGTTCCGCGTTAAGGTAACAATGAAGTATAGTTTTGTCCCATTACGTTCCACATTAAACAGGTTCAGTTCGCCCCTGGAAAACTGACCTCCTTGTATTTTAGCCTGGAACTACACACTGATGTTTTTGATGTACGTGAAATGTACCAAACCACACTCATGACCAAATGATTTTTGAGAACGTAAACTGCCTTCTGAGAAGAGCACCTTTCAACCGTCTGAGCTGGTCACGTGGGTATCGTCGTTTGATTGTGTCCTGAACAGAACACAGGCTCGCGACTGTCAACATTTTTTCAGAAATTAATCGACACTTACTAAGTTAGAGAAACCCAATAAAAGTTAGTTATGATATTATCCAGTAATAACACAGCTGAGCATTTAATGAGGGATATCCATCTTTGGCGGAAGTGGCGTCATTTACTTCATTTTAACCTAAAGGAAGGCAAATTTTGAAACCCTTAAGACCACAGCTAGGTCAATATCTGAAGAAGCACTGGGGGTAATATTATAACCAAGCCCCAAAAAATAAATATTTGACATCTACACTATATAAGTCCTAATGCCCTAAAACATCTTTCAGATAAAGTTAGGGAGTAATCTGGGCACAATTCCCCATATATGTGTACCACGTCCTATAGAACAGTCAAGGAAGAAAGTGATCTAATCATAGGCTTATCAAGGGAGATAACTCAATCTGTCAAAAGTAATTTGCAGATCGCGGAGAGCTAAAATAGAAGTGAATTTGTGTAATTTTAGCCTGCGAATCTAAGTAAATTTTCTGACTGGTCGGGAGATCGGTTGCAAATTTAACGTAAAGTTGTCTCCGGCTGAAATCTTTGTCAATATTCATCTGTTTCATATAATTAGAGCAAACTGCGGAACATAATCACTCTCCCTCCTGAACGGACTTGCGAGTTTGTGGAGAGGAGTGGGGGGGGGAGGGGCGTATTTTTCGAGTTATTTTTAGCAATTATACCTTTGTGATATCTAGCATTTCCCTTCATCAGCTTCTTCTAACGGGACGAAATAAAAATTACCTGCAAAATTACGATCGCCGTGGATTTAGAACACCATATCTCGGGTAGAATACACAAATTTTGATAATAAACACCTATTTCGGGTCTATCGTCTAGGATTTCCCTAAAGGGCCTCATGTGTATGAAATTCACGAGTTGCGCAGCATTTTCATCGATACTGATTATTCCAATTAGATAATATTGCCAAACATTGATGACTGAATGAAATATGAATCAGCAAGCTCCGTCTTTATGTCACATCTGTAGGCAACAATGAAGTATAGTTTTGTTCCATTACGTTCCAGGTTAAACAGGTTCAGTTCGCCCCTGAAAAACTGACTTTCTTGTACTTTAGCCTGGAACTACACATTGATGTTTTTGATTACCACTCCTCCCCCTCCACGTGGAATGTACCAAACCACACACATGACCAAATGATTTTAGAGAACGTAAACTGCCTTCTGAGAAGAGCACTTTTCAACCGTTTGAGCTGGTCACGTGGGTATCGTCGTTTGATTGTGTCCTGAACAGAACACAGGCTCGCGACTGTCACAATTTTTTCAGAAATTAATCGACACTTACTAAGTTAGAGAAACACAATAAAAGTTAGTTATGATATTATCCAGTAATAACACAACTGAGCATTTAATTTAACCTTTGGCGGAAGTGACGTCATTTACTTCATTTTAACCTAAACTGGTAACTCATATTCTGTTAACTCGTATGTTGATCTTAGTTGTTCTACTATAAACTCTATTCATTTACTTTCCTGTAAGAAATGCGGTCAACAGTATGTTGGCAAGACCACCCACAGACTCCATGTTAGGGTGAACGGTCATCAGCGATACGGATTTGATATTTTTGGAACATCATGATGTCTTGCCGGCATCATTGACAACTGTTGACCGCTTCTCTCTTGCAGGAAACAAGCCCATGTTTATGTATACTATGATTGTCTTTTTGAATTTGGTGCTAATACTGTTATATGGAAGATGGAATAGGTCTTTGGATTATGGACGCGGATATTCTCTAAGGACGACGGCTGGATTATGAATGACGGACTAGACGCCTGTAAGGGAGCGTTCCCATTTAACGTTCGTGTTTTCATGGTTTAAACCATTTCGTTTAAACCATGCCACGAACGATGGGTGTATCGTTGGTTCGTTTTTTTTCAAAAAAACCATTGGAAAAAACGAACGACGAAAAAACCATTGCGTTCGTTCGATGGTTTTCTATAGAGTTTCCAAGGCTGTGACTTGCTGCAGAAAAAACGATTAAAAGTAGTTCCGCCTGAGTGACGTCACACTAAGACACGCCCACACACTGCTCGAATGATGGTAGCTCAAACGTGTAGGCTGTTAAGCCGTCGATAACAGGCCTACCGGTATATACCCGGCACCGTATTAAACTGACCACGGTGTGTGTGAATTCTGACGAGAATTTATAAATAAAATCTATCATGAACTATTCAGTGTTGGTTTTTTTTCTTCTGCTTCTTTTTGCGTCCTTGTCCACGAAATAAGTCAATGTTTGCATTTACTACCCGTTGTGAAAAACTACGAGCGCCATCTGATAATATTATCGCAGAAGTATAGCTAGCGGTATCTCTACATTTGAATTATGAATTTAGATTGCGCTACTTGTACAATGAATTTGTTAACACCACTGCCCATAATAATTATATCGGCCACGAATATGTCTAGCTTTAACTTTACTCTATTATTTTCTAATCCAGAATCGCAGAAAGCCCCTATCGATTGCGTTTTCATGGTAAAAGGATTAGAAAATAACTAAAAATACTCTTCATTGTAGAGTGATTTTATTCACCGGAAATCGCTCTGAACGCTTCCCTGGGGATCTAGACCCCAGGAGCTTCTGGGACCCAGGCGTCCCCTCGACACTCCCCTGAAGTGCTATGATAGTAGTTCCCCCCCCACCTTGCCTCGTGAGGCCGTACCACTATTCAATTTGCTTTCGACGCCCAGCCAAGATTCACATCTCACATTTTTCAGGAATAAGACACCAAAAAATTCTTGTAATGTTGAATGATTGATATTACTTTTTATTTAAAAACATACGCAGCGCTTTTGTGAAGAATGCCTAAATTTCCATGTCAACACAATTTAGTGTTATTCTTGAAATAAACATTTTCGTTTCAAAGTTATTAATCATTTGAAATGCCATCATGTCATGTATTTTGCGATACATACTAAATGATATAAGAGTTCAAATAAGCGTGGCTTGAATTTCCGGCAAAATTTGTCTATCTGGCCTATGCAAGTAATATATTTAACTCCATGGTTAAACTGATGTTGTATGACCTGCCCGCAGTCTGACTGAAGAGGAGACCATAGTGGGCGGGGAGGGGGGAATTACGTGTACAAGCCCCTGTGTGCAGGTCCGGAAATAGGGGTGATTCTACTATTCCACGGAAAAGTATCTTGAATATGACGGAAAAGGTACTTCACCGATGATAACTTGTTGTTGTTGTTGTTGTTGTGGATATGAAGGTATGAACGTGAGCGAAATCTTTTTGCAATTGCAATAACCACGCAGACTTCCGTCATAAACTGACTGATTTCAGAGAAAAGCTGGCAAAGCGCGGCTATAACAGTAAGGAAATAATTCAAACTGACGAAGGATTGTTCCCAAATAGAACAGAGATCATAACGGGAAGAAAAAAAGAAAATAAAAGGATAAAGAAAAGATCCACCCGTTTCATCACCACCTACCATCCAGCGATCAAATATATAAGGAAAATCCTGTTGAAATATTGGCATTTTATCAAATCTTCCGAGTCACGCACAACAAAAGTCTGAGAAAATCCAGTAATTGCATACAGAAGGGAAAAGAATTTGAAAGAAATGTTGAAGAAATCAAAGATATGAACAGTGCGAATTGATACGTTGGATGAGGGTAACTCGACACACTTGTCTGCTTTCAAATTTATTCGTGCTCATTATGCTCAGGATAATATCAAGTTTGTGTAATATTTCACGAGAATTTAGAGCTGCAGACAGTGTCGAGTCAGACCGAGCACCGTAATTCTGTAGGTGTGTTTATGGTCAATTACTCACCACAATTTGCTTTTTATATACAAATGCCGGGCGAGTCCGGTCGGTGCCCTGGGCGAGTCTGGCGGTCGATTGAATCGACCGTGCGACGCGCTTCCTAACGTAACGAGCGCAACTAATTGCAATACCGTTTTGCACTATAAACAATTTTTTTTTATGAGAAAATCCCACAAAGTACCAATTATGTATTCTACATGTAGAAGTCGTAATCTATGATACGGTATCGGTCTGTATGTTTTTAGTATCGGTCTGTCCTTTATCAGTATAGGTCTGTATGGTCTGTAATTGGGGTGCCCGGGAAAGTTGTGTCAACCGGATTTATCATTTTTTGTGAGACAACAACATATTCCACTTTCCTGCAAAATTCATAAGCAAATGTACGTCATAAATTTTATGGTATCGGAGAAAACATGTTCCCTACTTTAGTGCCAAAAGTGGTCAGTTCATAATTTGAGATATTTATCATTGTAAAAAAAATGATCACTTTGGGTTACGATTAATTCAGCCTAATTGGGGTGAGGATTTATGACGTCATTCACCCATATTGGGCGGAATCAGGCGGAAACTGGGATGAGATTACTGGTTGGGCGACCTAACCTCCCCCTCCCCCCCCACTCCTCCGTCAACCAACACTGACCCTGATGACCATAAAACCCCGCCCTCACCACATCGGACTTCCATAGACCACACATAACGGTTCCATAGAAAATAATTACTCACCTGACTCGCTTGCCATGCTGGGGGGTAAATTCCTTCCTTGTAAACAAACAGTCGGTCACAAAAATCGAACCACTACTTATCAGGATTAGCAGGAAAGTACAATGCGACGATAAACGATCATGTGGTAGGATACTGTGATAGATACGACTTGTGCGACGAAAAACAATTAATTGAGCAGGTTAGAAATAGTATGTCCTTTTATTGCAATATACCCGTGTGTCTCTCTCCACGTGTTCCTTTCATCGTGCGTACAATTTCTACATTTTGTTTTGTTTTGAAAGTTTCTTGACGCCATTACGTGTCTGGCAGCAAAGCATTCTTGTGATGTTCGCGGCCACACTTCACACCTGGACACACAACGGTGGTCTCCTCGATACCGTCTACAACTCAAATGTGTTTATTTAACCTCAGATCAACAGAAATTTCGATTCACGGTCTCCGTTACAGTCCGTATATTGCCGTTGTTTTTATTTATTGAATAGCAATTCAGAAAATGATAGAATTTTAGTTACGACAATTCTCAACACTGGGACGTTATTATCAAAATGGCTTCGGTATTATCATGGAGCCTACTATAGTAGGCTCCATGGTATTATATACGGTCCGGATTAGAGCTTACTACAGTTGGAGAACTTTTGGATATTATATCCCACAGCTTGCTATCAGATGATAAGTGTCACAAAGAATATATTAATTTACAGATAGATAGATTTATTGCTCAGTTTTGTCCATAGGACTAAAATGCATATACATTAAGACATACATTAAAACAAGTATAACATGAGTACATTAAGACAGAACAATTAAGACACAAAACAATAGGACATTAAAAGAAACATTATACAGGAAACATAAAAACAATGTGAAAACATCAAAGACAATATCAAACAAAGACAACAAAATACATTGAATACATCACTGATGATTTAGCGTTCTCGTGGGTGCCTTGGGTTATACTTGTGATGTCAGGTTAGGATATACATGGGCTAAGACTGCTGTGCATTAAAACATATATATAAATATTACATGTATTTATTTAATTATAAGCTGCTATTTCTATGTTAAAACAACACGTCTATGATTATCTATTGATAATATCTGTAGATATTCCTTTATAATTGAACATTACATACAATTAATCCTTGTAAGAAATTTCTTATTTTAATTTACTTCGGATTCGGAAGTTATTTTTGGAAAATTGGTTCCGGTAACTGTGTATGCTTAGTTCCAACCGACCTTCTGGGGCCTTATAATTCACGCGCCATTCTGAACGTATTTACTTCAAGAATTCAAATACGACCGCTGTTACATGCAACACATAAAATATATCACATTTGGTTAAAGTTACGGTAGCATTAAACAAACTTGACCCAAATCTGCACCCTTAAATATAGTTCAAAGTATTAATCACAATGAACACGCATCAATAAAGATTCGGACATTTGAAAGCTAACACAATGCTGCTTTTAATTATTTGTCATATGTCAAAAAAAATCATTGTTCTTGCTAAAACTTATATTTACAAATTGTTAATCGAGAAAGAAATAAATTTTAAAAATGAAAAAAATGAAGATTTCTTTTTGGGATGGGGCGTTGAAGGAATTACGGAGCTTATGAATTACCATGGAAAGATTGATATTCAATAAATGATATCGCGGTGCTTGTGGAATTCGGGGCTGGCGTTTGTTTACTACACGTACATATAGCCATCAATATAATAGACTAGATATAATACAAATTCAGATAACAATGAATAATGCGGTCGAGGATTGGCAAGGAGATAGCCTTCAGAACGAACCGAATAACCATGCAGGGTTTGACGCGAGGGTGTCTACTCAAGTCGGGGGAAAACGTGCATTAATTACTTCTGTCGTCTAATTATGTAGCTGAACTTCAACATCTAGTTACACGTAAAATTAATTTACTGCCTATCCAAACGTCAGAGAATTCTGCTTTGAATTAACGGATTCTTTTCTCCGTGCCCACGGAGATTGTGTTATCAGGCTGGATAATGCGAACATCACGTGATTGTATTATTGCGCCATCGTTTTCCAGCGAACGATCGAACGATGGCAAACAAAGAAGGAAAAAAAACGCAATGGTTTTCTGTAAAATGAACGACTTCGTTCACTGGCGAACGAACCAATGCGTTGAATGGTTTTTTCAATGGTTTTCTACGAAAATCAAAACGATGGGTGTAGAACGACTTGGTTTTTTTTCGGTAATTTAAACGAACGAAGCAAAAACCATAATTGGGAACGCTCCCTAACAGAAAATCCGTTAGGAAAAAGCAATTGCTTATAGGTAAGCATTTTTCTGGACCCGACCATGGCTGGGATAACCTTAGTATTCAGATCACAGACGTCGTCTATCCATCTACTAAGAATTCCCCATTTGGATTTGAGAGAAAAATCAGAAAGCGGGAATTATTCTGGATGCTAGAACTTGGGTCAGTGTTTCCGTTTGGTTTAAATGATGTCAGTGGGTTCGGCAATGCTACAAACCGCCGTTCAATATATCCAACATTACTCAGCTATTTAAACCCCATCAACGGAGGCATCGAAGCCATGACGTAGAGGATTTAACTAAGACACCAAATAGTATACATAGCTTACGTACAGTTCTGTTTGCGTTACCTCTGAGAGCTTTAGGTCAAATAGCCAGAGATATACAACAATCTGCGTCTTCTGAAAATATAATACCACCAAAAATCAGTAAAGTATGTCAAGATATAGCGTATTTTCGGTTGTATCGTTCAGTGAACATAATCGAAACATCGAAACATCTCAAGATCGGCTTTTCTTGAAACTCAACTACTTAGATAAAAGACTGGACATTATTAATTTACCTCGAATACTGAATGATCCGGAGGTACGCAACGCTGTACCAAACTATTTTAAGTTCACAGAACCTTCTTGCATTTCATATAAGTATACTAAATCTATAGCCACCAAAATATCCAATTACTCCAATGCTGTCAAGGAGTTTGATAGGAACTTATACACGTCAGGAGGCTATAGTTGTGATTGTGAATGGCCGAACTTTATCTATACACCACGCAAGCATATTGTGACTGGTAACCTTGATGTGGTGAGTGAAAAGGACCTGAAATTACTCCTGATGAAAGGACCTAAAGACAAAGAGCCAAGAAGAATAAATCTGAAGGCCGACCAGAAGATAGTCCTGTCTGCATTGGAACAGTACGTTATTGATTGGTCTAAGCGAGAAAAAGTTGAACCTACAGTACTCGCTGATTGGCTGGACCTCACCAATAGCACGGTCGTTGAAACAATCCCCCTTATTGACAGAAGTACTCTTCCCCAAGCAAAACAAGTACTGAGAAACCTCAATTCGCAAGAAGTTCTAGCAAATCTCCAGAGTAAATTCGTCATAGTCACAAGAGACAAAGCTCCTGATAATACAATATTCATATGTAAATATTATTATTACCACGTGCTGGTTAAAGAATTGAGTGTAGACATATCATCATCAAATACGTCTACTTAGTTGGTTTAAACAAATTTATTGCAAACACTGTTTACAATGGGGGCACAATGAGCCCAAGGCTCGTTAGCGTGTCCCCCTATAGGTATAATATGATACATGTTGTTTAAACGGATACATTTATAATGTAACTAGAGCCTTAGGCACTGAAACGGGGCTATTTAAATTTAAATTAGGCTGTTGGAATAATTCCACTAACTCTTTGATGTTTAGTTCCATGGCGAAGAGCCATACAATTTGTGGTCTCACATATTTCTCTCAATAAAGATCTATAATGCATTAGTGTGTGGACACATATATATATTTAAAAAAATAACTTGTGATTGATAAGGCAGACATTTATTATGAAACCAACCTGATAAAATGATAAATAATGTTATCTCTGCATGTTACCAATATTTGTAAAATAGTTTTACTTTTTTCAGGTTATAGATCTTTTGTAAATGACAAAAGATGAATATTGAGATACAATGTAAAATCCTCATGATTGGATCTATCCTCTCATGGAATCATATTATTGACATGTACCTCCACCTGCCAGTGGAAGGTTATAAATTCTTACAATGGTTGTATGCACACTTGTATATGTAGCTTACTGCTATCTAAACATAATGACTTGGACTTTGGCCCTATCAATTGACCCTATCAGCTAAGTGAATCAAGCCATTGACCTAGTTCGTGCATGCTGATAAGTTCTAAATAGTATAGAGGGTCTGGTGGAGGGGATGTTTGTTTGTCAGCCTTTCAATTTACATACCTTTTTTAAAATTTCTGCAAGAATGGAAGTCTAGAAAATTAGAATTTCTTGCCAACACGGCAAACATATGGTAAGTCTGCCTTGAACTATTTTCTTCTGTTTATGTTAAGTGTTCTAATAACGTTTTTATCAACCAGCAATTCATGACATGCTTTCAGCAAAACACTCTAAGTCAACCTCTGAATAGTATCCATTTTGTATTCATGCTCTAAAGCAGGAAATCTCTGTGAAAATGACATATGAACATATATAAGAATAGCAGAAAATATTTAACTTCACTAAAATAGACCAGGTGAAACAAAATCTAGCCAAAATAGTTGACCAAACTATCTGCAGTAGCTGAATAATTTGAGGACTTTTTTCTTCTGCTCTTCCTCTCAAAGCCTAAAGCAGTTAAATAAACAACCAGTCACCCTGGCAACCGTACCAAATTTGCTCAAATTTTTCATGACTACAATACAGGGCCTACATAGCCCCGTAAAAAAAACAGAAAGAGTCGGGACATCATTTCTTAAATTACTTGCTTCTGTAACAGACGTAGACAGTGGGGAAAAGAGGAATAGTGAGAGACAAAAAAATGTGATAATATTGTAAATACGAGGTTTTTAAATAAGAAAAGAAATGAGGGAGCACCATTTGTCGAGTGTACGCTCGATGTGAGCCGCCTGCATGTTACGGTCGAGATGTGATTATGAACACTAGAATCGCTTAGTGTCTATGATAAATGATTCTAAGCATTTTTGAACATCGATGTTTTTGGAAATTGTTTTGTCGTAAAAGCCGAACAATAGAGTGTGAATATCATACAAGATGGGGGAATTAGAATCATTCAATATAATTGCACAGAGTTTAGCAAGGAAAGAATGTCGTCGAGTTAAGAAGAGAGGGCAGTGTAAGAAATAATGCTCGGGAGTTTCATTCGAAAGCCCACAAATACATCTTGGGTCTACTATTAAATGATTATTGAATAGATCTTGTTTCAGATTACTGCAACCCTTTCTTATTCGACACAGGATTATATTATTTTCCCGTGATCCGACATAACACCATGGAGGAGGGGTGGATGTGGGATACATGTGCATAACATTACGTTTGAACTCGATGAGTGTGACTGAATTTCTTACAGGGTCCGGCAGAGTATTCCAATCGCGCACAGTCGCTGGAAAGAATGAATTGTAGTACAGCGTAGTTCTACACCGATGTGGTGTGAACTGGTTAGTATTACGAATGTTGTATGGATTGCGATTGTGGTTCAGTACTGGGAGATAACTATGCAAATATGACGGAGCCATTCCATGTACTAGTTTATAGAACATAGTAAGGCCGTGTATTTGGCGCCTTTGGGGCAATTTTTCAAAACCAGCTTCAATATACAAATTTTCTTAGGAACAACTACGTGTAACTCCAGTAATTATTCTTCGGGATTCTTTTTGAATAAGTTCCAACCTGTTAAACAGGGCGTCGACAATGTTGTCCCAAACAACATCAGCATACTCCAAGCCCGGTCTAACAAAGTTCTTGTACATAATTTCGAGACTTTTCCGATCATGTAGATATTTAAGTCCTCTGAGAATAGACAGCTTACGCTGTGCTTTTATAATCAATGTTTCAACATGGTCATGCCAGGTACCTCTTTTATTGAAAATTACGCCAAGGTGTTTATGACTGGGTGATGGATTAATGACATTATTATCAAAAATTATGTTAATAATAGAAGGTTGCAATCGCCTTGATATCAAAAGGGATATTGTCTTTGTTGTGTTGAAATCAACCAACCATTGTTTTATTAACTCTATATCATGATTGATAACAAGTGTTGTTCCATTTAGTTGTTCAGAGATAACGTATAGACACGTATCGTCTGCAAATAAACGTATATTACTCAAGATGCCAACAGGAAGGTCGTTAATAAATAATAGAAATAACAGAGGCCCCAATACGGAGCCCTGTGGTACGCCAGCATGAATCCGGAGGGTGTCTCATTCAGTGCCGTTAAGCACAACTTTTTACATTCGGTGTTCTAAGTAACTTTCTATCCACTGAATCGTAGTACCAGAAATGCCAAACTGCTTCAGCTTATGAATAAGCCCGCGATGCCCAACCCGGTCAAATGCCTTAGAAATGTCGAACAAGACGAATTGAACCTCTTTATGCTGATCAATTACAGAAACGATATCAGTATATATTTGTAGCAGCTGTGTAACAGTAGAATGAGATGGTAGATGCTTTTGATTTATTTCGTACTTAACAAAATCAAATATGTGTTTGGCTACAACTCGTTCCATTACTTTGCTAACACAACTCAAAAGAGATATGGGCCGATAATTAGAACAAACACTACTTTCGCCTTTCTTATATAATGGTGTTACATGGGCTAACTTCCACTGAGTGGGAAATGCACCGATGTCCAGTCAGAAATTAAAGAAGTCGGTAAGTACAGGAGCTACAATATTTCTTCCCATATAAAGACATTTTGGGCTAATTGAGTCTGGACCTAGAGCTTTTGTAACATCGAGGTCAGTAAATATAGCCATCACTTCTGCAACAGAAACCTGAATAAGATTCAGGCAGTTGTTTTTACAAGGCAAAGGAGGTAGATGTGAACGTGAATCATCAATTTTTGTTATATTAGTGAAGAATGTGTTCAGTACATCAGCCTTTTCCTTATTCTCATATGCAAACGTACCGTCAGAATATTTTAACGGTGGAATCTCGTTAAATGTCGAGTTACTGTCTCTCAAGAGGGATTTACCCAATTTCCACCAATATTTTGAACCTACTCGACCAGTGTGAATTCTATCCGCAGTTTTCTGTTTGAACGAACTAATTGATTACAAAAATTGCGTTGTCTTTTAAACATTATAGCATCATTGTCGATCATGGTTGTTCTACTCTTCCTATAAGTTTGTCTCTAATTTTCATTTCATGTTTGATTTTGTTTGTTATCCAGGGATAATCGCTAGGCTTTATTGTAACCTTTTTATGTGGTATACTTTGACCGAATGCGTTTTTAATATTAACCGTCAGATTTTCACAAGCACTGTCGATATCGTGAGTAGGTATTGTCCAATCCGAATTAGAAAGTAATTCATTGCATTTGGACCAGTCTGCGTTGTCATGGTCCCAGATTACGCGCTGGTAACTTTTTTTCTGGGGATACGCGACTTGAGGTTTACAAACGTCGGAGAATGATCACTACATATAGGTGCCAATACCCCACTGTTAATAATTAATTGATATGCATTACAAAGAATGAGATCTAACAGAGAATTGGAGACTTGTCGAGTAGCTTCCGTTATGAGCTGGTTAAAACCAAAAGTAATGATTAAATCTTTAAGGGAATGTAGGGAAGTATAAATAAATCTTCGTTCAGGTCTCCAAAAATCAGAACATTTTTGCCAGGATTGGCATCAAGGACATATTCTATGTTGTCTGAAAGCGTCTGCCATTTCTCAATGGGTGTATTGGGTGGTCTGTATATTGTGCATATTAAAGACTTGGGGTTATCATGAACTTTGATCCATAGGATTTCTAGCTCTTGACATTAGTAGTTAATATGTCTGTTTAAGACCTTATGGGAAATCCTAGGTTAAATTTCAGCCAATCAGAGAGCTTCTGACCTTATGAATATTAATGAGCGTTAAAAATATATGATATGACGTAAGATATTACATAACATAATGTATACGAGTATTGCTTTATGAATAGCGATATGCGGGAATATAAAATTATACTTGAAAATTATATAGTTTAATCATATTTTATTGATTCAAGGAATGGGGGGGGGGGACAAGTCGTACCGACTTAAGAAACCGTTTTCTCTGGTAGTTATAGATAAGTACGGTGGTATTATCTGAATAAGTGGACTTTTTCTGGGTTGTAAGAGACGGAGGAAAGACACACAGAAGCGTATACGTGTTGGTGAAAGCTTGTACTGATGCGAAGTCGTGTATACCAACCCCTATGTCTAAAGCGCTCTAGTTGTCTGAATAGGTCCACACTCGTGTCACTCGTCCAATCACAGATAGCGAGACCATATACGGAGAGATCGGTATCGCGCGATGGTTATATTCCCAACACGTGTTTATAATAGTCTACTACTCTATCTACAGCGCGCTCTAGGTGCCCATTTAGACCCACGCTCGTGTCACTCGTTCGCGCATGTCAAATTAAGAGGCGATGGACTTAATCCATTTGTGGAGTCGGGGTTTTCTCTAGGTGTCTGTATAGGCCCATACGGGCTAAATTGTATTACCTGTCGCTTAATTAGACGATCCGCGGGTTGGGTAATTCGGCGAGGAGAAACACATGTGTTTGCGTCATGCCGTGTTACTGCCGTGTATACTCTAGCCCTTTTAGGTCCGTGAAAAGCACATGTGTTTATTTGACTTTAACGGTTTCTAAAATTAATGGGGTCGTCTTATTGAAGTCTCTTTACTGATTATGTTTTAATATTTGATTTGAGTTTTCCTCGAGAACTAAATTTTACCGACAACTGAGAAGATTTTGAGTCGGCTCCCCGAATTGTCGTATATTTGCAAAATAATATGTTCACTTATTCAGCGGGAAAATGAGCTGAAAGTTTGATTTGCGAGGTTTCATTCCCCCATCCCCTTCCTTCTGCTGTCGGTACGCGTTTGTTTATTCTGTGATTTATTGAGAATCATTCGAATGAAATAAAATTAATTTACATGTATAAGTTTATAGGCAATTCTTTTCTAGGGATCCCCGAATGAAATGACACATCGAGGACAGACAAATCGACTACGCTTATTTCAAGGTATACCATTGCATACAATTCGTATAATCTAGTATCAATCTTCTCTCGGTTTTCTAAAAGCAGACACGGTGTACACATGTCCTTAATAACCCGTCCAAATAGAGGAATTGTCGCATATTGCATACCTTAAAGCCATTGCACGGAAGATAACTGGTGAATCTAGCACTGATTATGCCGTGTATCACGGCGGGCCTACACGACGGAACGCTGATCTTAAACCATGTTTTTTTCTTTATTGTGGATTTAGTATCCGAAATAATGTCTCGGTTGGATGGCATAATTTTTGTCGAACTTTCCAGCCGAAATTTTTCGATACTGGAAACGGCAAAATTCTGGCAACCCAGTTCGAAACAGTTAATAAAACAGTGGTTTTGAAAACCCGACGACATAGGATGCTATGACCATCAGTGAAGGGTTCAGCTGAAGAGTCTTTCCGCTGAGAAATATTTCGACGGATGAACAAATCACGCAGAAACTAAATTGTATGAATGTAATACCGAGGTATTAATGAATTTTACATTATCCTGTCACATATTCCCTGCACAGTGTGCACGAAAAGCTTTGCGAGGACAATAATTCATCTTTTCGTTTTCAAAAAAAAAAAAAATACATAGAATGTATTTATTTAACGCAACACAGCAGATGTGTTTTAATTACAACACATATAAGGGAAGTGGGAAGAGGTGCCGACATACTGACACAGCCACATGACTTCACAGTATAGTCTTCTGGTTAACCTATTCTAAAGCACAAACCAAGAATCTAACGATTCGTGATATGTGTTGTATCTCAGGTACGCTTTTATTGTACCTGTTCATGTGACAACTTGGATGGCATGACCACACGGCCCCTAGCACCGGCATAAGCGGTATTAGATACAACATCTTCTTGAATGATATATTCCTTTTTGTTGAACGCAGTGACTTGTACAACTACGCCGATGATAATACTCTCTCGTATGCACATGTAAACCTAGAAATGTTGATTAAAATCCTCGAAGAGGATAGTCATATACTTATCAAGTGGTTCTCCGATAACAAAATGAAAGCCAACCCAGATAAGTTCCAGGCGTTTGCCATCGGCAAAAAGACACATGACAAAAATATAACATTTAACTTGGGAGACTCTGAAGTTGTCTGCACTAAGGAAGTCAAACTACTGGGTGTGTCCTTAGACTTCCAGTTAAACTTCAACTCCCATATCTCAGATTTGTGTAAGAAAGCCTCCAGACAGCTAAATGTTCTAAAACGAATAGGAAATCACCTATCGAAATCGGGGAAACTTGCAATATATCATTCTTTTATCCTATCAAATTTTAATTACTGTCCTCTCACTTGGCACTTTTGCAATGAGGCATGTACTAAAAAATTAGAGAAGATTCAGGAGCGTGCTATCCGTTTTATCTTTGGAGATAACGAAAAATGTTATGATGAGCTCCTAGAACTGTCTAGCCTACCATCATTAAGAATCCGCCGTATACGGTTAATGGCGCTGGAGGTTTTCAAATTATTGCATAGAAATAGCCCCTTATATCTTCAGGATCTTGTTGCTCTGAAAGATTCGTCATACTCTTTCAGATATGTAAATATCTTGGATATTCCAAGAGTCAAGACGACAAGGTATGGTATCCGCAGTTTTAGTTACGCTGCAGCCAAACTATGGAACGAGCTCCCTAATAGCATGAGAGCTGCTACCAGCTTGAATCAATTTACCAGGCTCATACAGTCATGGAATGGGAAAACATGCTCATGCATCGCTTGTTCCTGCCACTAACCTACTATGTGCAGATAGTCATCTTGTCCATTCGTAAACACAATGTGATGTAAAATTACTCGTTTGTATATGTACTTGTCCGAATGCGTTATGCTTTTATCGTATATTATAGATAAATATGTTTGCATGCTAGTTCTTATATGTATCACTCATATCTTTTAAGTTATGTGATATATTCTTATCAATAATATTTAATCCTCAATATATACGACTTTTATGTAGTGTGTTAGAACGTTATGTCTTAACAAAGTATACCAGTTTTATCTAATCGCATGAATGTGCTGCAATTTTGTTCTGCTTCGTCTATTGTCGTTTGTGTACATATATGTCCAGGTCTTGTTTCTGTTATTGTTAATATGTTTTATAGACGACCAATAGCTCTCCAGAGCTAATGTTTTTATGTTAAACACTCCCTCGTCTTTAAATAAAATTTACTTGAACTTGAACTTGAACAAATCTAGAGAACTATGACGGAAATGATCTGACAACTCGTATATTGGTAATTGGTGAGCTGTGTCGCTGTGACAACTCGTACACTGGTGATTGGCGAGCTGTATCGTCGTCAGATAAAAATGACGGCATTTAACACAAAAGACTAGTCTGTAAGGCCCGATGTCGACCCAGCATCAACTTTCCACAATGCCAACATATATCAAAGACCAAAAGGTTAAGTCACTCCTAGTATTCATTCATCTTAGAAGGACTATTTGGGCGATTGATTACTGCTTCCGACCGGCACAAGAAAAGAGCATGACTTCATGCGTACAAACGAGCATAATTTGAAATTTCGACGTTACGACACCTGAGAAAATCTCTATCGCACTATAGACCTTGAATTCAAAATT
>JAVTVY010042653.1:0-19104 GCA_036873755.1 Hanleya hanleyi | reverse complement strand
GTAGGCGATCGAACCGATCGATCACCCCTCGATCGCCTCAACGAGATTTCAGCAGAACGATAATTTGATCTCCCCGGTTATGTCGGGTGATCGGTAAAGACGTTTATCGTGAACACCATGGTTCGGTTAAATTTAAAAGCATTGTTATTGTCTACAATCATAATAGCGAAAAAATTTCAATCAAAAAAGCTTGTAAAATGGTCCACATTCACGGAGTGAAATACCGACTGATATACTCTGTCATATCCCGCCATTTGCACAGCAGGTGTTTCCCGAAGGTTTTGAAGAACACGCTTTGTGATTGGTCAGCCGGATTAACTGGCTAATCACTGAGCTTGTTTCTGCTGAGTTCAACCAATCGGCGTAGGCCGGTGTTACACAGTGCAAATAAGTCGCCCATTTTGCTAACTTTGGGACCGATCGTCCTCTTCATTTATGCAGAATTTTATACGAAAGAGTGAATAAATTCCAACATTAACACGTAATTAAGATTCTACAGATATTCCAGAAAGAAAGTGATGACAGGTGGGGCTATTTTTACGATATAATGCTCAATTTGAACCAGAAATAGATGGGCTATCTAGCGACTGGTCGATACACAATCGTCGGGATTTGACACGACGAAGTTTTATTGTTGACAGTTTTAGGTTTCTGGTTATTTCTCTTGTAGTAACAATTATTTTATTTATTAACTATGCAAAAAAACACTTTGACAAATACGGGTTGGGGGCTAGTCATGTCGTCATGTAATCTCTAGTTTTAGGTGATCGATTCAGGTGATCGATTGGTTACCTTGTCGATCTACTAGGAGATCAAAAAATCGATCACCTGGGTCAAAAATCAGGGGATCAATTTTTTTATCACCCCGTGCTGTCTTATTTCGAGGCCTGAAATATTAACCTTGATAAACTTCTGGATAAAGTTTCTTCGAATATTTTTGCATGTGCACATAGGACAGAGCCTCGGGAGTGAAAGTGATATAAGAAGTTGCTAATTGTTATAAGCTACCTCATGGTACCCTGAGGTACTCTCGCACAGTATATATAGGAGGGCCATTTAAGTCTAAGTGTGCTGTGGTACCAATATATAGGTGAGTCATGCAGCTTAAGTGAACTATGGTACCTTGAGGTATTTGACCAGTTTTTGTATCTGCCAGTATTCTGAGGGCAGGTCCGCATTAGTCTCACTCCGACGCTCCACGGCCTCCTCCTCTTCTTCACTCTCCTCCGAACTCTCGCTGAATGAATCCTCCGCTTCGTTAGGGGTCCGCGACTTGCACCTACAATAACAACAATAATTTAGTTTGGGCATGGATGAGAAGATGTATTCTTATTGCAAACCCAGAGCAACAATATCATACTGATGGATTCTTGACTAAAACCATCCTTCATCGTCAACACTACCTTTAATAATCAACTTCTAAATGTATATCCAGAACCTTTGAAGTTTGGTTAACATCCAACGTGTGATTTGATAAAGTTTCAGTGAAATCCGTCTCTGTAGTACTATGACTTCAACTCACCTTTTCGTGGTTTTCTTCTTCACCACTAATCTCTTTTCTTCAGTTTTCTCACTCCTAAATACCAAGAGTAAACAAACGAGAACTGGATCAGTTTACAGACTAATTAGATTAATTAGTTCAGATTAATTAGTGCTACTGCTTTATAAAAAGTTTTACGTTTTTGACAGAGACTTCACTGATTTTCTCACTCCTATAAACTAAGAATAAACAATCTAGACAGTTCAAATTACTGACAAATTTGTTCAGATGAATTAGACCTACTGCCTCATGACATGTTTTCCACGTTATAATAGTTTCTAACCAGACTAAACCATGTCCAATGTGTACAATGTCCATTACAGTTAATCGTCTAATTAAACAGAGGAAGTCAAATTTGCAACTATGAAATAGGGGGAAGGGAGGGAAATCAAATTTATTTTATTAGAGTGAGTGAGTGAATATGATTTAACGTCGGTTTCAACTATATTTCAGTCATATCACGACGTTGGGTCCTATTCCTTTTCACACCCGGAAACCACACGGGCGGGGTCCTATTCTTTTTTACACCCGGGAATTCCACGGGTGTCTCAGTTAGTCGCCTCTTACGACAAGCTCTCTGAGGAGCTGAGGCCTATTCTTACCATGACCTGCGGTGTGCACAACGACATCCCAGGTCAATCCCCAGAAGCCTCATAAAATGGTGCAAAATCTCGTCAACAATCCACTATTTATTTGCTTATGGGGATTTCAGGGGGTGATCAGAATGACTGGTTTTTTCCACAAAATGAAGGTGATTGTATTTTATACTACTAGTGATTGAGGGTCAGCATCATACTCATAATATTAATCGTAATCGTTCTAATATGTGATATGATTCTCAGTAGTCTGATAGTTACATAAAAGATTAGATTTGGCGCAGACAAATGCCATAGAACATGTTCACATAAAAGATATATCTTCCCCGAAAAGGCTACGGCTTCTGTACTGCATCAGAGAAGCATTAGATGCAGTAACCATAGAAGAGTGGTCCGCTGAGAAGATTTGTGGAATAAATTAAATGTTCACAGTAAATCCTTGAATCATTGAATCACAGGAAATGCAATATCCCACCAAATTAATTTCTCCCAGATTCAAGCTTGATAGAGTGATCCAATTCATGACATGTTCAGAAATCCTCCAACGCTTAACAAAATGCTGATCGAGCGGCTTAATTCATAACAGAATATTTACCGCAAATACCTGTACATTTGAACTTACGGTTTATATTCCTCCATGCCTAGGGCCTTCCATTTGAGAGACGGCTCCATCTTCTTCTGCTTGTGCACTTTCTGCCTGTTACTCTTGTCTTTGTCCGACTGTAGGTCCGTCTGTTTACGTGACGTGTGGTCGGAACGCTGCGTCATCTCTCCATCCTCTTCATCGAGGTCGGCCATCGTGTCGATGTACGCTGTCTCCTTCTTCTCTTCTCTCAACACAAACTCCTGACAGAGTCAAACAAATAGGTGTGTTAGCCGATAGCAGATATAGGGACCTGGTCTTGTGGAGTGAAAGTTTGTTTATCTCGATAGGATATAAACCAAGGTTGGACGATTAAAAACGAATAACAAATAGACTCGGCTTGTATACTGAGCAAAAAAATGTGGGTATTTAGTTGCACCTTAAGACTAATCAAATGTCCCAAATTGGAATTTTGCCATCTACAAAGATTTAAAAATAGTTCTTGATCTGTGTTGGTTCCATGAGAGCTAATTTATGGAACCTACATATTGATTACGATTGATAGACTGGACTGTATGATACTTATATGGAAATGTTGGGATGGGTTACCATGGATACAATACACAGAACCAAAAATCCGGTTCCGTCCATGACTGAAAAGTCCTATTGTGTTATGTGCCGCATCTAATCTATCATTTTCTGACCTGTTTGTCAATCATTTCAGCAAATTTGGGACTTTTCTCCTTCAGTAGGGTGACCAGGCTTTTGTAGTAGTCCCCGTCCTTCTCGTAATTCAGTTCCCGTTTCTCTGTGGATGGGCCCTGGTAAGATGACAAACTTAATATTAGCATATACATCGATCGATTGAACATACAAAATACACATGAAAAATTCTAGCAGTATATACCAAGTGTCAGAAATAGTCAGAAACAGTAGGGTGTCATGAGAATCATGTGTAGATTTTTAGTATTTTAAATATGGGAAAAAAACAATAGAGAAACGATGAAAAGCAGACGACAATTTTTGGCATTGCAGTCGAGGAGAGCGATCACTCTCACTCTCCAATAATTTCTCAACTTCTTCTTTAAGAGAGCCACTGATCACTCTTCTGGAGTGGGCGAGTAGGATTTAACATCGTTTTCAACATTTTTTCAGTCATATCACGACGGTGCCTACATGTGCCAGAACACGCGAGTGCTCACAGTTCCTATTATCCTGGACACTGGTCAGCCCAGTCAGTACAGCACCCGGTCAGCCGTCAAAGTATTGACCGAGCTCAACATTGCTTAACTTCGGTGATCTGACGAGAACTGGTGTGCCCAATGTGATACGCTGTACCCGTCACTCTTCTGGAAATTGAAATTGCGGTGGAGAAAAATAATAGCGAGAGCAACCACTCTTGCATTACTCACAAAAAACTACTCGGTGAAATTTGCGTGAGCTCTTGATCACTCTCCTAGACTTTTTATTGAGAGTGATCGCAGTATTGCGAGAGTGATTCAGTCTTTTCAGTATTACCTTTTACTTTTTTATTTTCTAGGAGAGTGATGAATAACTCCCCTGGGGTGAAAGTTAGGTGAGTAATGGAGAGGGAGAATGTTCACACCCTTAAAAGCGAGATTGCAAAACCAAATCCAGGCGAGTGATTAATAACTCTCGCAGATTTGACCACGCGACACCGGCGTTGGACAAGAAAACAACAAATTACCCCCCCCCCACACTTTCTAATGGAATCTTTGTGTGTCTGTGTACTGACCATGTTACGATGGAAGCCGCTGGTGTTGGCAGTGATGTAGAGGGTGTCTGTATCATGGGGCTTGACCTCGATGTAACTGATGTCACCGTGAACCTGACGCCATGGAGGGGCTCGACAAGAGTTCTGATAAACGTATCCAGTGTCTGAAAATATAAGAATATTACAAAAAAATTAACGAAATTTCCATATAGAACTCATGAAAATAGACATTCAAATAATTCCGCTCAAACTTTCATTCTTTTTTCAAGACAGGAAGTTTTCGGCACCTTCAAGACAAGTCAGTTTTATTGACAATTCACAAGCTTTCACAAGCTCATGTCATTAAAAGTAGTGTAACAGTAATGGTGCAAATATCTTCACGTCTTAATTTGCTCTTCGTATTAACTAACAAGGCTAACTAACGTATCAAATAATAATTCCATCTACATGTCTATGCCAGTCAAATATTTGTCTGTTCTAATGCAACAAAATGTTTACTGAAAGATTAAGTAGTACTTTTTTATTACTTGGTTAGCAGATTTTTCTGGCTAAACATCAAAGATGGGGGATAAATTGAAAATCAATTGAACTTCTCTACTTTTATTTCTGATTTCTAGAAAAATCTTGAAACATTGTAAGGGGAAAAGCTACAGAAAAATTGAGAAGACCGTTGAAGTATCACAGAATCTTTGATGAAAAACAAAAACATATCTAGCTATCTCTCAAAGGTATTTCTCAATGACAGATAACACTAACCGTAATAATTGATGCTCTCTAGGACATATTTCTCTTCGTCGTCGCCTGACAGTCTCCGTAAATTTTCCACCTCTTGATCCACAGCCTGTGGATTCAGCCTCACTTCACTGTGAACACGATAATTGTCATTTATATATAGCAATAAAATATTATCCTCTGTCCATACGAGAAAACACAGACTGCCTGTCATCAAACTTCAACATGGTTAATTCAAGACCCCCTGGAAGTTGCTTTTATTTTCTCATTCCTTCACTTATGTTAAAGATTGTAGAATTTTTGTTGGCAGAGATTGTTATCATTATGGTACAAGATATATCTCATAAATTGAATTAAAACTAAAAGGCCAAGTTACAAGATTTCAATAAAATAAACCATCAAACATAAAAAAACATGTACATTTAAATGAAAGCAGTAATCTAAAAGACCATTGAACCAATCAGATCGCCGTACCTAGAAATTTTGGCAATTGATTGGTTGAGAAGCTGTTCATCTAAGCGTAGCAGTAGCAGCCTCATATTAAGGACTCGTTTCTTCTCCAGTATTTCCTGTGAGGGGCCCCCCTCGGCGGCATCATTATCACCGCTCTGTTTGGCCAACTGCTCAATCTCCTTGGTGATCTCCTCAAAGTAACGGAACAGGGAGTTGTCTTCCCCTGCCACTGTGGCGAACCTCTCCCCACAGATATTGGCAACTGGATCCCGATTGGCTGAGGAAAAAGAGATTAATTAAGACTAAGTGGTTTTCATCGCTAATTAGATGTCCAGGAGAAATAGTCACCAAGATGGCATTGACCTTCATTACAGGTGAAACAAAACTCACCAACCGTAGTCCCTCTAATAATTCAATCACCCTATCAAAATTCAATCACCCCCAATTTGGGAGACAAAATTCAATTGGTGGTTCTAATAAATTCTAACACTCTGGAATCATTGCAATAACAAAGAATTAAAAAAAAGCAAAAAAAAAGAGGATAAAATTGATTTATATATTCATGATTTTGAACCATTTTGTCTACTTCCTGTCCCAATAAATTTGATCACCCCCAGATTTTACAGTGGGAAATTTCACTTCCTGTGATTGAATTATTAGAACCTGGGAATACCACAGTTTATTGACTGGGATCAACTGCTCGACTGTAAACAGTATCAACACATCTTCAAAAAATGTTCAGTGTTAGAATTGTTGCTATCTCAAACACAGTCTTCTGCAGGATTAGCTTGGGAAGATACGTCCTGCACAAACTGACAATTTAGTTTAAATTTTATTGAAAAAAACCCTACAGTTCTAGGTTTTTTTAATTCCCTCCTCAGTAACATATGCTGTGGTTATCTGCAGGATTCAAAATTAACGCTCTTTTACTTGCACCGGACAGGTGAAATTTGCTTGGGACAACCAACCTCAGTGATGCTGATGCCCAGGGTTAACTACCTTAAAATCATGAAAATCACATCCTTTAGCTTTTTGGGCTGATTTCTTGAAACCAGTACTGTTATTTTCAGTTGTTTTTTTTATGAATATGGCATTTGAACACTGAAACAAAACATTCAGAATGTGACAAAAAATTCTAAGATCATAATTTAGGGCAAATACAAAGAAATAAAACAATATAGAGAATACACACCTTCTAGACACGCTCTAAGCTCTCTCATTTTTCTGTCTCCACTCACACGAAGGATGTTTTCCACATATTCGAAGGAATAAACAGTCATGTCATAACGACTCAAAGTCTTCTTCACGGAGAGGAACGACTCATTGGTCTTCTCTGTCAGAGTCTCTGAATACACTTCCTCCCCTCTGAAACACGAAATACCGTCAGTCAGAATACACATTGTTGGAATACACTTTGTCAGAATACACATTGTCAGAATACACATTGTCAGAATACACATTGTTGGAATACACTTTGTCAGAATACAATACCCATGATGAGAATACACATGATCATCTGATCACCATATTTTTCCCCCAACAATTACAATAGAATTTCGATCCTCTAACTCCAGGCTTGACATTTCTAATAAACCCCTGCAAATTAGAAAGAGATAGCCCCTCTTCACAGGGTGTTAGCCAGAAGAAAAAAAACGGCCTGTCCAAATATAACGTTTTGCTAGATTTGGACAGGCTAATTCCCTGTTTTTCCTGTCTCTCCCATGTTAAAATTTCCAATTTTTGCTTGTCCAAATTTAAAATTGCCTGTCCAGGTTGGACAGGTCTCACCTTGGACAGGTCTCTGGCTAACACCATTCCTCTTCATTTACTGATATCATGGGTTAAAAGGTCATAGTGTGTGTACTATAACCTCCGATGAAGGTGATAGGTTTCTGTCCTCTGCATTATTTTCCGCTTAACCCGGGCTAGGGGTTGTATGAACCCATGCACTTCAAGATCCTCATGGTGTTCATATGAACAGTCACAATCAAAGCGTGACTGAGATACATCATTCTCTAGATGACGACTTCACAACGAATATCATATGGATTAATAATACTGATCAGTGATAAGGTTTTGATATTTTGGAATATCATGATAAATCTTGCCGGCATCATTGAAAACTGTTGACCGCTTCTCTTTTGCAGGAAACTAGCCTACATGTATGTTTATGTATACTATGATTGTCTTTTTGAATTTGGTGCTAATGCTGTTATATGGAAAATGGAAAAGGTCTTTGGATTATGGACGCGGATATTCTTTAATGGACGATGGCGGAATTATGAATGATGGACTAGACGCTTGTTATCGTCAGCCCTCTTAATTAGGAAAAATTGCCACGGCAAAAAAATAGCTGACCTAACCTAGCCGACGACGGCATTTACCACGGCATTTTTCTAAATCAACATTTGCTCACATCACACGGCTGTAAATTTGTGATTAAATTTAATTCTTTTTGATGCATTTGAACAGTTACCTGTGCGAGTGGTGTTAATACAAGTTCCAGTTGGCCATTGAACACATGCCTATGGTGTCCACTGAACAGCATTTATTGTCCATTTATTGTATATACAGAAAAAAATAAACATTCAAAGTTATTCATGTTTGACATGTCTTGTTTTATTATATTTACTTAAATAATGAACATTTTAAAACATTATTTAGTGTAGTTTGACGAGGCTCGCCCTGTCCAGCACTAGCAGCAGATCTTTTGCGGGCAGATGATTTGCTTACGTGATCGGCGGCGTTACACTTTTTTATAACATCAGTGCCAAAAATCCATTTGTCGGTCAAATTTGACATGCAACCATGTTGGTTCGGACGATTGTTGCCCGAGTAGAAATCTCGACAAGTAGAACAGTAAATTTTTGTCACAGTTACACTGTCCTCTGCTACTTCTGCTTTTATGCTGGGAAGTTCCCACTTTTGAACTGTTGTCACCTTCACCATTGCGAATAAAAACAGTGTAACTTTAACTGTGATAATCACGGTGTAACTGTCAGCCATTTTACGGAAAGCACGCTGTGTAGTGATATTCTTCACGCATTCGGGTCGGCTGCGAGTTTACCGCTTAGAACATTAGGTTGTGGATACATTTGCCGAAAACATCCGCGTATAAGGGATTCAATATAATGATCTCGTGAAATCTCTTGAAGTCTCCTAGCGAAATCGTGTTCAGGAAACATCCCAGTGACGGAGAATATATGCTCGACGGTTCGAGGTTTATCAAAACTAGAACAACAACAACAACACGCGACGGCAAAAATATTGCCGACCAAAACTAGAGATATGTCGGCAATTACGACGGCTTTTGCTGAATGCCGTCGCTAATTACGAGGGCTGTATCGTAATGTTATAAACACCAATTCATTGAATAAACAATAAAAGCAGACATTGCCAGGCCATGCAATGAGGAAATGACAGGCAAGCAGCCAATGAATTCCTCTCCTGGATCAACACTTTTGGAGAGTTGGCGAATGAGCTGACCACAGCTGATCACAATACCAGTATACAGAGGAGCATTTAACTGTTCCCTTCAAATTTCTTTTAGGTGAAACAAAAGAGAGAATTTCCAATGATCATGAATGATTTAACACACCGGGCACTTCTTCATGGCCCTTAATCATTTATTAACCAGACAGGTAATGTTTTATATCAAAATTTAGGCGACTCAATACTTGGTGTAAGGCAACAATAATATTTGTGTTTCCAGTAACCAACTTTAGACAAATTGGGTAGGTAGGTAGGCAGGAATTTTATTGTTTTTTATTTCTTTTATTTTATTTTTTGTCACTTTTTGATCTTTTTGTGTAATATTTCATGGGATACTGCTGGAAAACATAGAAATAAAACAATGTCTACCTGAACTTTTTTTTCAACTGCAAAATATATGGGTAGGTAGGGTTGATGGAAACAAATGTATTATCGTGAATGGCATAAGATGCATTGTCCAAGCTCCCTTTGTCTAGATAAAAAGTTGACTTTAGACTTGGATATTGTATGTATTGATTTGTAATCCTTACATGAAGCATGGACCAAAATTTATGAGAATCTGTCTCGATTCCTGCAATTAATGGATTTGAGGGATTATGGATATCCAAGGCTGTTATTTTTACACATTTGCAAATGTTGCTCAAATCACAGGAATGCACTCGGAATTTCATGATTTCAATTTGCGGGAATTTTATGGGAATTGGAGGCCTAGATTCCCGAAGGAAAAACAGCCCTGCCAGGGGATATGAACGTTGAGAAATGCTAACCTTTCACTGTAACCAGCACCAGAAAACTGTGAGGGCATTAGCCCTGTCTCCCATGTCAAGGCCTTCTTGAACGTCAGCTTGGCCTCATCCGGGTGCTTTGCGGCAAACCCTTCCACAAACTGTAGTATAGTATTGAGAATATCCTGGTTGATCGGTGTAAATTCCAACTTCCCGCCAGAGCCATCCTTGGCTGAGGTCCAGTTGGCCGCCCTGGTCAGGGTTTGTCCCATGATTTACCTGGACAATGTAGTCTATGGTCTGAAAATATCAAACAATGGACATGGTGAGGTTTATAGGCCATGGCCAACGTGATTCTACCCTCTATTACATGAGCATACATGCAAGCATGGGTCTAAATCAGAGCTATTTACTCCACCTCTTGCTGGGACATATTTCAGCCTTAAAAGTGGAATGGATAGTAACTTTGCACAGAAATGAACAAATCTACCGGTCACTATTAATCGGGCAGAGGGTGGCAGAATGTTAGGCCAGGGGTTTATTATTGATGCATGCCTCAAGACTGGGGGACGGGTGTTTCTCTGTCACTGAAACTCAAAACAACAACATTGTATTTTGTTAGACTGGACGAGGAGGGCATACACCGCAGAGGGGTGGGAATTCTGCATCTTTTAACCATATTTATGACAGAAATAAAATCAAAATATGGCCTCACTGATGGACAAATTGGATCTTGTTTCGCATCAAGCCAACATAGAGAAGGCAGTTATTGTAGGGGAGGTTGACCTGTATTTGACGTGTTGAGCAGGTACAATAAAGCTCTCTCAAATTAACACACTTTTGTAATAGTGGGAGCACTGTGCCATTACTGGTATCAGGGAAAAACGTATCCTTTATGACTTTTTCATATTTCTGCTCACCCCCTTGATGGAGGGTATTTTATTGTGCATAAGGAAGCAGCTACTCGGCAGCAGCATCTAGGGTTCATAAGCACCAAGAGATTTAATATCAACTGGTTTATGAGTAGATTTAAAGATGTAATCATGCAGCCTCAAAATCGATCTTTATTGAACTATGCGAAAGTGACATATGTTATAACAGGTACAAAATATAACATGTATTGAGAGCATAAGACTGAGCTTGTGTCTACCACTCATGAGAAAATGGGAGAAATTGAATTGAATGAATGGCAGGCGGTTTATTTTTTGCCATCTGTGTCAGCAAGCATATAGAGTGTGGCGCATTCTGTCTATGTATGCCGACACTTTACCGAACCGTAGTCACAAGCCATGGAACTATTATGGATGCAGGTGTTGAGTATTCGAATATGTGCATGTGGTTACGTCACACTGTCACAGTGACATTTTCATTTCCACGTACAAATACAGCCTGACAGACTGTCGAAGCGGACAGAGTTTCACCTTTCTCCGGCATGACATTCTTGCTCCATTGAAATACGCGACCTCACCGTCATCAAATATAAAAACTAGAATGCTTCAGCATGCTTAGCTTATGAACAAAGCACAGGAGAGTGTTCACAAAATTCGTCGATTTCAAGGCTGATATACAAGAAGAAAAAGAAGAAATCATAAAATAACATCGTTGTTGTTGTTGACTGTTGTCAGACGTTGATGTTGTTCGATCATCCTTTTTTTAAAGTCAAATACGATAATATCGCCACCGCATTTAACATGTTAAGAAAATACATGATATCAATAACTCACCCAACAATAAGAAAACACAGTTCCAAGATCAAAATTTGACACCGATTTCGGCTACAATGTCAATGAGCGACATCAACAAATTTTGACCATTTTGGGCGCGATGAAGTTGTGGCTGGTGGTTGCTATGGACAACGCGCATGCTTAAGCGAGTTAGCAACAAGGGAGATGACTCTAACAGCTTCCACTGTTTCGCATTGGTTATTCCCCTTAGCTAAGGCCTCGAGCAGAACTTTCAGCAATTTCCACACAAAGACGCAGACGCAATATTCGGTATATTAATTATTAAATATCATGATGGGCTGCATATCGGACTATGTTTTTGTGCGATCTTGTTGTTGAATGTAGGTTGGTGGTCTGCAAAGAGTAGACTGTGTATCTTGGCTATTATATAGAATATCTGATTATCTCAATGAGTTTTTAACAAGTTTAAGTTACTGATATTTTTATTTTGTATACCGGTACCACATTTGTAAATACTTATATATTCACTGCTTCCATTCGAATGTCCAGAAAAACCCCAGTTGTAAAAATGCTAATAAACTGATAACCAATTAAATCCATATTCATTCCCTAATTACGGTAGCGTACCGTATCGGCACATCTGTCCGGGAGCCATAAATTGTTATTGAACGTATTGCTTAAAGTGTTAGAAAAATTTCCTCGGATATCTCTTAAGTTTTACGGCACATTAGATATCACGAAATTCCAGGAATATTTTATGAAAATTTTCCAAAATCCGTCTTTAAGAATTTTTTAAGGAATTAGTTTCTAGTATAGTTATTGTACAGGAATATCTGGTCCCTCAAGATAGGGAAGGAGAAGGAGAAAAAAAAACAAAAAAAAACAAAATTATGACAATATGCATGTTCTTGCCCATGTCATTTATTTGTTTTGAACCGATACCGATTATTTGTGTGCTATATTCTCGCACTAAAAGTTGTGTTATAATAAAACAAAGTGTCTGTCCAATATGTCAGACCTTCAATACGCCAAGAAGACTACTAGTTAATAATTGCTTTGGTTACTGTGTAAATGTCTACTGGAAACAAAGGAATCAATTTTCCTTGAAGTATTTTGGGGTTTTTTGCGGGATAATATCGTTTTAATCGAATGTATACTAAATATTTCATATCACATTCGGACTAATAAAAAAAATGAAAACATGATAGTCAATGATATACCAATGAAACAGTTTTTTTTCTAAAATAATGTCATTCACATAAAAGACAGAAAAACTAATAAATATATATATTTTTTAATTTGATTTCATATATATCAAGAAGGTGCTTTACAGGGTATATAGTACAGTAATAAACTCGGGGTATTGTTCTGAAGTATAATTATTCATGGATCACAATTATCCCATTGACCGTGGATAAACAATTATTCATGGATCACAATTATCCCATTGACCGTGGATAAACAGGAAAGGATATGGGCAAATTATCCGGGCGACGAAAACGGCAAAACATCCGAATCCTACGATGAGCGTTAAGCTGTGACGGGCGAGAACGTGTCAAGTTTCAACGATTTCTCCCCCTGGCTAAATAGACGTCCTAACCGCAAATTCCGAACGACAGATTAGAACAAAAAACAGACAAGGGTTGTATTAGAAATAAGATGTAAAATTGCACCAATCTATTTTATTGAAATAAATAGATGATTTGTGCCATGATACGAGCTACCGAAAATCTAAAAGTAATAGGGGTAATTTTCGTTTTGGAGCTTTTGATCGATTTACCATTTGGAGGCGTGTGATTAACGGCCCGTGACTTTGATTTTTTGTTTGATAATTAGGCTTTGGTTTGGTACCATAGCATATTGACAAAAATATACTTCCACATTATTAAAGCTATTATAAACGACACATGGCTCCTAATAAGCCTATACACTGTAAACTATAACTTGAGCCACCAGGGGTGCTACGTACAAGCCCTCAGCCCCTTTACAGTCTAGACCAAGATGTGTTATGGGGGTAGGAGTTTGGATGCATAGCATTTTATGGCATTTTGGCATTTTGTCATGTCATGGCATATTCATACCAAATTTGAGAAGGTGAGTTGTCCAAGTTATTGCCCAGAAATGAATTTTGCCACCACTCTAGGCACAAGTGAGCGAAATGCAATCTCAAGCGACATCTCATGGTATACCAAATTTGAGATGAATCTGATGAGCTGTTCTCAACTTATTGCCCGGGAACGAATTTCAGATGGACAGAAGGACTTACAGATGGACGGACAGTCGGGGCGACAACAATACCCCTGAGCCCAGTTGGGCAGAGGGGTAAAAAGGGTGTTCGCGCTGTGTGAGTAATGCGCTGTTGTCTTGGATTTTGTAACACTTAACGCGTTTAGTCAGCAACGATCATGGATTTTGCAACACTTCAGGCGTTCAGTCAGCAAGCACCTAAGTCAGCTACACCCAGCGTGCTGTTCCAAAACGCGTTACAAAATCCGGGAAAACAACGTGTTGCTCACACAACGCGAAACGCGTTCTTTTTTTGCATTTTATACAGTGTAGATGTAGGCCTAATTACTCCGTCAACTTCTGATCAAACAAAATGTCGTAAATCTTGGGGTCTGAATTTACATCTACTAACACTTGTCAATTTTATTTTAATCGGAAATATTCTTCATTGCCTGTCAGGCTATACCAATTAGCCTTAGTAGTATGGGTCATCTGCAATAACCCAGTCAGATCAAATCTCAATAAATATCTCTACACTGACATTTAATCGGACACGTGTCGTTGTTTTTGAATATTTACTTGGTCGACATTGAAATTTAGAAATAATTATACTTAATCATGTGTTTTGTACGCACTTAATTCTCTCGTTTCCATTACAGAAATTATCGAATTATTATTTTATAAATATGAGATATAGGGGCCCTGCGCAATAGATAGGCCTACAAAGCAGATTGCTGTTTGATATACATGTACTAAGAAAATCGCAACAATATAAATTAAGCTTGGGTGGTGGTCCAGAGAAGTGTCCCTAGTGTTGTTTTTAAAATATGCCCGAAAAAATGTACTTGCTAAACAACAAAAGATTTGGTATGAGACAACATGATATAGCCGTCAGAAATCATTGGGAACAATGTGTGGGGGTGGGGATGGGGAGGGGGGAATTAAGGCAGAGAGATTGGCATGGTTGGACAATTACACGGTGGGAAGGCAGAAAGGGCCCTCTCAGCTCAAAAGTGACGTTGCCGGATCAGTAGTATTTGAACAGAAAATTCCTTATTATTTTTGAGGGTGAGGAGTAAAGGTGGTGCGGAGGTGACGTCACGATGACGTCACGGTTGGCGTCACATCCGGATCACATGTCACAGTCGAGTCATTTCCTGTGACGTCATTTCCGGTCACGTGACAGCCCAGCAAGAGTTATCTGCTCCTACATAAGACCCCAGTGGCTTCCAATGTTAATCTACGGGGAATACATGTATGAGATAGGAGAATTGGAATAGTCATTTTTTTTTGGGGGGGATTTACTAGGGGTGTGGAACCTTGTTTTCTTTGTCTCGCGATGTGAACACGATGAGAGGGGTCTCGAGGCCAGGGGATGACTTTTCACTGAAAAGTTCAGGCAGGTCTGGGGTGGACATGTTAGGTCGATTCTGGCGCACTGGACAATGTTGTGGAATACACTGAGGTACATTTGCGGTATGGGGTGTGGCCCCTGGTTTTCTTCATCGCGAGCTGTAGAACACGATGGGAGAGGTCTCGAGGCAATGAGTTGACTTTTGCTGTACAGTACTGATGATGCATGCGCAGTAGGTAGGCAGATCGAGCTGGACGTTTTGGGGTCTAGCTGGACCCATATTGGTACGATTGGGTCGTATGGGGTGTTATCGTGAACCTCTGGTGAGGGAGCGTCTAACTGGATGGGCGTGGGGGGGGGGGTATCGCCTATTTGCGCATGCGTAGTAGTAAAGGGTATTTGAATCGACGTTTTGGAGTCGTGGTGGGGCAATAGTGGTCCGATTGGGCCGTATGAGGTGTCACCTCTGAGGTGTCATGGGGGACCATCCGACTGAACTATGTCGTCCGTTTTCAACATTCTGCGCATGCACCGACAGGGAATGCGGGAAAATTACATTGGGATAGATGTGGTTTTGGGGTCGAGGTGGACCCATAGTGGTCGGATTGGGTCGGGAAGGGTATCAGTTTATACTTCCCTTATATGTGTTGTGATTTGAAGCGCTCCTCCAGGTCGATCAAGTGTGGAGTTAAAGTAGCGCAATGATGCGCATGCTCAGGAAGGGAATGGTGGGGAAAGGGCATTGGATTCGACGTTTTTGGCTCGAGGTAGGTCCATAGTGGGCGTACTGGGTCGGGGAGGGTATCCATGTGAAGCGCTCCTCCAGTCCGATCAAGTCATGCGTGCATGTTTTCACAGAAAAAAGGAGTCATGGAAATGAGAATGTTGTGGCTGTTGTTGAAAAAATTTAGTCTCTCAATTTCGGGGAAGTCAAAGTAAAGGGAAGTAATCTAGTTTAATAGTACAGAAAGCAGAAACTATCAGGGTTGATTTTTTTTTTGAATTTTCTGGGGAAACCCCTGTTCTATTTATAGATCACTCGGGAGTAGTAGAGAAAGGGGAGTTTCGAAGGTGCAGTGGAGTGCGTTTGGAAGAGATAAGAGTCTTGTTCGAACTGGCTACCTGGTAGAGTTTTCTGTGTGTGTGGTGGTGGTGGTGGTGTCTGTACATATAGGGATTAACACGTGTCCCTCATCAGTCCATGAGTGAGAGTGTGTGAGTGAGTAAGTGAGTTAGGCGTGCACAACGCCCATCTTAACGCATTGACGCACTAACGATGGTGAGTGAGCGGGTGAGTTAGTGAGAGTGAGTGAAAGTGAGTGAGTGAGTGGTCATATAAGGTCGTTTGTACACCATTAGCCTCAGTCTGTGTCAACCCCCTTGCGTCTTAACGCCATGATGTAGACAGATGAGAAAAGAAGAAGAACAACAACAACAAGGATGACAGATCAATCATTTTGTTATTCCCTCCAGTACATCATACTCACGCTGGAGGAGCCGCCTTGGGTTTGTTTACAATTCAAGTTTGCTCTTCTCCAATCGGAATCCGTCTTTTGAGAAAGTTCAATCTTCGGCCAGAGTCGCTTTTGGCCTAAGCGTCGTCGGCCAGTCCAGGGTACCGTTGAGGCAGCATGTCTTGAAACATTAAAGATTATATCACACACTGCGCATGCATGTGTAGGTACTTCATGGCGTGCACGTGTGTTTCAGGTGATGGAAGGGCTTCGAGCAAGTCGTACACGTGAACATCGTGGTTGAGTGTCTGCTGAATGGAACGTAGACTTTGCTCGCCTTTAGGATACGCTTGCTTTAATGGACAGTAACGTTCGCCAACGCCTAGCTTAAGGCTTCAACGCCCTGGTGAAATAGCTCAGAATTTCTGATTCTCTAGATATTCCATGAAATTGCCACTAATTCGTCGAAATGTAGTGACGCCCGTCAACGCCCGTCGTTACACCTTAACGCCCGTCGCAACGCCTTAACGCCCTATCTCAGCGCCTTATCTTAAAGCCTTATGCATGGTCGATCATCTATGGACGGACATCGTTATGTTGGGGGTTGAAGAAGATAATTTCCGGTCTCCAGCTGCGTCTCCATAAAGGTTTGACATGCCTCATGCAGGGTCAGCAAATTCTGGGCACGGGTAGTGGTGTTGGTATCTTCTTCGAGTACTGTCTGTTTCCTATACAGCAGAAGACATACCCGGGTCAACCATTGGATGTCATCTATGAGCGTGATAAGATGACAACGCATGCGCTGGTGCTGAACGGGCTTCGGCTAGAATATCCTCGTTGTTGGTTCAAAGTTTACATCAAACAAGGTGGACTCCATAGTGTTCATGGTGAAATAAGAAAAATGATGTCATGTGGGCTATAAATAGTGGGACGCTTTGATCTTAATGATGCGTTCAAACAAATGTTTCTTTTGAATCATCGCTCTGACATACGCCGTTGTCATGCTGGCGTTTTCAACATCAACGCTACTCGTTCATGGACCGGGTCCTTGTCCGGCAATTTTATATGAGTCAAGAGGTCGACATACTACTTACGTACTTAATCTGGGTACCAATGTGTTATGGGCTAAAACTGCGGCTTCCGCTTTCGAATACCCTTTGTGGAAAAACTGGTTTTCTGTGGCCTCCAACGTTTCGCTCATCTCTTTGAACAAATCCTTCCATAGCCCCGAGTTCACATTGTGTTTATTCCCTTGTACGGGTTTGGGTTGGTCCTTCATGGTTGGGTAATATTCCGAGACTGATGGTACGAAGGGAACCAGCTGTATGGGGGCGGGTTGCTGCTGCTGGGCTGGTGCTGCCAGGTGTAGACTCGGTGGATGGTGTAGGGATATATGACGTTGTGGTGACCCCTCGTCGGGTAATAGGTGGGTCGTCAATCGGCGATGTTCAAGTCTACAAACAGGTAGCCATACGAACGATTTGTCGCGCCTTGAAACGCCTGCATGAAATGGTCGATGTTCTGAGGATGAATTTGACTAACAAACACACGGACTTGTGCCCTGTCGATGAGATTGGAGAAAAGCACAGACTAATTACAAGCGTCTAGTCCGTCATTCATAATCCAGCCGTCGTCCATTAGAGAATATCCGCGTCCATAATCCAAAGACCTATTCCATTTCCATATAACAGTATTAGCACCAAATTCAAAAAGACAAAGTATACATAAACATAGGCTTGTTTCCTGCAAGAGAGAAGCGGTCAACAGTTTTCAATGATGCCGGCAAAGACATCATGATGTTCCAAAAATATCAAATCCGTATCGCTGATCAGTATTCTTAATCCATAATATTCGTTATAGAGTCGTCATCTAAAAAAAAGATGTATCTCAGTCACGCTTTGATTGTGACTGTTCATATGAGTACCATGAGGATCTTGAAGTACATGGGTTCATACGGCCCCCTAGCCCCGGGTTAAGCGGAATTAGACACAAGTTACGAAACGTAGCGCCATAGATCTTGCACGCTACGTTCGTATTTTGCTATCAGCATGCGATATGTATCGCCGAATTTGAGAAACTTTGAGTGGAGGCGCTTGGTGGAATAGCCCTGTTTTATAAGTTTCTGCAACAGTGTTTTGTGACGTTGATTAAAATCATCACATTTAACACAGGATCTAGCAAATGCTACTAAGCGAGATATGTATGCGCCATATGCAGGTCCCACTGGAATATTACTATCCAGAAAGGGATAGTTTACGATGTCGAAATTGTAATCATCTCTTTTGTCATAAAGTCGACGAGAGAGAATGCCCGCTTCATTTTTATAGAGATAGAGATCTAAATAAGATGTGCCTGTAGGGGCTATCTGTAGTTTCCTTCAAATCCGATGAAGGTGGATATATATCCTTCACTGCGTCATTTATATAGCGATTATCCACAGCGAGAAGATCGTCTATATAGCGTTTGGTGGATGAGAAGGAACGGGCTTTGAATGGATCGGTTTTTGAAGCGCCTGCATATAGTCATATT
>JAVTVY010042652.1:0-18038 GCA_036873755.1 Hanleya hanleyi | reverse complement strand
GAACAGCTGATGCGCATACTCCAGCGAGATCCCAAGATTCCCTTTCGAGGTGTATTTCCACGCAATGTGTTTCCCATCCACTCCACCACCCCTGCAGCCTACATCCTAAATACAGACCCGAAGAGTCGACCCGGTGAACATTGGATAGCGGTGTACGTGGACACCCAAGGCCAAGGCGAATACTTTGATTCCTACGGACTTGCACCCCTCCATGCCGATTTAGTGAAATTCATGGACGTCTCCACGACAGAGTGGCGTTGGAATACGCAAAGATTACAAGGCCCCTTGAGTAGTGTGTGCGGACAGTACTGTGTGTTTTATCTCACTCACCGGAGTAGAGGACATTCACTGTCCACCATTGTACATATGTTTGATGATTATTGTCAAGCCGAAGACCGTGATGTCCTGGTCTATGACTGGACGGCCTCTCGGTTTAATGTACATGCACCATTTCTCTGGTTCACTTAAAACATGCGCAGACCCCCTATTATTATCACATTATATTGTTATGACGTTCTGACGTGAATCATTGTTGAATAAAAGAGTTGAAAAAACACAAAAAAATGATTTTGACTCTCTCTCTCTCTTTATTTAAGTCAACAAGAAGGATATATACAAATAGAATACAGGTGGTATGTACACATAGGATAGTAGTAGTAGTAGTAGTAGTGATTAAGGTACAAAAAAAGTTTGTCAGGAGTAGGATTTGAACCTACGCAGGGTATCACCCCACCAGTACTTAGAACTGGCGCCTTAGACCACTCGGCCATCCTGACTTTTACAGTTTTTATAACTCGTGACTCCACAGTTAATGTTCCACATTTTTTTTTTTTTACAAGTCCAAGTAGGTAGTGCTGACACCGTCGGCCAATACTTTTCGTTTGGGATAAAAGAAAGTAAAGGCGTCTCGTTGCTGGATATAGGTGCGCATCTGATGGTCCACCACACGGAATCCTCGATTCGTGCCACTCGCACTGGCCTGGCTTTGCAACACGTCCAGGTAAAGAGCTTTGTCGATGTTGGGATCGCGTCGGTTCACTCCTTTGCAGCTAAACTTATTTTCGTCTCCCCCGTAACAGTAATACGTCTTGGAGGAGAGCGCAATCATAGCATCCCCACTCCACTCCAGCTTGAAGAGCCCGGGCGTCCGCTTATCATACTGGTAATGGTCACGTCGCGGTAACCACTGGTCCCGTTCCATCTCATACTGGTGCCGTAACTCGGGTTTCACCAGGGACTCCCAATCCGCATTAGAGACGGCCATGTAGGCCGAGTCCGTATCCATCTCGATGAGTTGCCAGTCTGATGCATTAAAATAGACACCCATAAAGTCATATAGAAACTGCAGCATGCGCAGCTTGGCCACCTGGTATACCATACAGCCAATCTGCAGGGGTAAGTTGTAACGGATAGTCTTCTTGGCTGAAGTGATTTCATACGTGTCGTCATCGATCACCTGCACCGACCGAAAGAGAGGAGAATTGACCTTTTTGCGGGCTTGAGGCGTCGTACAAATGTTCACGTTCACGTGCTTGTCCTGGTTGGTTACCGTTTTGCCATAATAGCCGTTGCCCGTGAGCTTCCAACTTTCACCGATGATGGCCTTACTGGGGTCTTGGTCGCCTTGACGACGGGCAGACGTCACAATGTCGGCATTCGCCGCAAAACAGGCGTGAGGTACGTACTGTATCACTTGGTGTATTTTCGTAATCTCCAGACCGTGCCGCATATACCACTGCAATAGCGGAGTGCCCAACAACATCTTCTCTCCCCACATACTACCAATGAGCATGCGACGCGGATGCGGTAAACACCCGTGTTGATCTGCGTAGGCCCCCATGGTGTCGCCAATATCATCTCGACCCACCAGCGTGTTCTTAAAGATGGGCGGGCACTGGGCGAAGACAGGTTTGAGAGTGTCGGGAACATGCAAATCACATTCGACAAAGCCGTACAGGTCCCCCGAACGAATGGCGTCGAACATCTGGGGTAGACTCAGCAGTCGACGACGACTCAACGGATACTCGCGCTCTTTGAGGAAACGCCGTAAATGAGGTAGAGCCTCACACAGGGTGTGAAATTGACACTCCCACATCTCAATGAGATGGTATCCTCTCTCTTTCACATAATCCGCGTTCTCCACCACTTCTTTCCGTAATTCCTCACCTGTTTTACCACGTCGGTCGTTGAAACACACAGCACTAAAATGGCATTCGTGACCGTGCCAATAGCAACCGTAAAATTGGAATACAGTGGGTGTGTTACCCACCAGGGCAAACCCATCGACGGGAAGGCGACGATCGCCTATGCGCTTCTCTGTGGCGTTGGTCTGGTGTCGTATAGTAATTCCCCGTCGATAGGCTTCCCAATCTATCCACTGGTCGGCGAGATGTTTGGAAGAAGCGCGTTGGGGGGTAAAATGCCGCCCTTCGGCCAACCAACGTGTGTAATGCCCACTGGGCATAGGTTGGGCGAGTGACCACAAGTACAACGCATTGGCGTCGAAACCGATAATCTTTGCACAAGATTTTCCACCCGGCAGAGTAGTCACGTCCTTCTCGTGATAACGGTGGAATATAAGACTGGGACCACCCACAATGTTCGCCTTTAAACACTCATGCATGTCCGCATCTTTCTGCTGTATCAACGAAAAGTACGTGGGACACGCTTGAAAAAGATGGCGAAGCGCCACACCCGGTAAACTTAAACACTCCTTGAAGATGTCCACATGCATTTCACGACGAAACAGTTGAACCATTTTCTCAGCCGCTTCCAGGAAAGGAACCACATCCAGGTTATTATACCATATGAGGAAATCTCGCATCGTCTCCATGTGTTGATCGTTCCATACCTGCTCTAGTTCACGGTACGCGGCTTCCGAACATTCCACTTGCTTCAAATCGTTAAAGAAGGCCTGCCGCGGTGGCAACTGTGTTTCCGCCAAACGGTCGAGCGTCGATATATACGTGTAAGGGAACAGTCCTTTCGTTTGTGCACAGTCATACGCCTTCACCCACTGATCATAACTATAATTAGGCGCTAGGTAGTTGCGTACATCCAGGAAACGGAGTGATGTGGTAGTCAGGGCCATATGATTATTGATCTTCTTGATCACCGACTTGAGGGTATTCGCCTGGGCCAAGTAAGGGTAGAGAAATTCCTTCACCATATTTAAATCATAGCGCCCCGAGTTGAACCCCAGCACCGGTAACTGGCCTAGGTATTGTAAAAAACGCGCTTTCAATTTCTCGGCATACGGTTTGGGTAAAGGTACATCATCCTGCGACTGCATGGGCTCCGACTCCGACACCGACTCCGACTCCGACTCCGACTCTTCATCATCACTAAACGCTACACCCGGTATAGGAATCCGATCGTCCAGTTGGTCCAGTATGTCCTCGAACTTGCACACCAACAATTCCGTACTGGCCGCGCTCACTTCTTCTAAATACCCCATCATGCGGGAGATTAACTCATGGGCATCCCCGGTAGACACGAAACAGACCGGTGCAGCGTCATAGCCAGGTACGTTGCTGGAAATGCTCACACTGAGGGGAATATGGCGCTGCGTCCACTGTGTTTTGGCAGAAAACAAGTCCATGGGCTCCAACAAGGCCTCAAAATCATAACACGCCCGGTACGGAAAATAACGGTCCGCCTCCGGTATGATGAGACCCTCATCGGCCAGTTCCTCGAAAATAGTAAGCGTATTATGATACACACCACCAGGATAGACGCGCTTCACAGCGTTCGTACAACTCTTCTCGTGTCGATGTAAGTTGGAGGTACGGTGAAACACCCGATGGCATTGGGCGCAACTGTAAGACTCACAATACTGGCTCATATTGTATATCAACGAAAAATGACTCACGCCATTGTAGTCAAACACATTCACTTTCATGGAAGAAGCGTACCGTTCTGTGGAACGACGCACCAATTCAGCCACCAATGTATCGTCGTCCTCCTGTTGTAATCGGTATACAAAGATATTGATCTGGAACAGGGTTTCCACGTCATCCAAATTCTTAAAAGGAACGCCACGGAAGTGCCGCTGATCCATGTCTTGCTGCTGTAAATACTGTTCCCAATAGTCATTGGCCACTCTGTCACAACTCCTGGGATTACACCCGTCCACATGTACGGCCAAACACCGAAACAAACATTTCCGGTCTTTGTAGGGCCCATTATGCCCGCTGGTTAATGCATACAAGCCGTATCGATGAAGCAACCAAGGAGGGAGTAGTACAGGAGCACCGATAGGATGATCTCTCATTTTCGTGACAAAAAATGTGACGTTGGTCACCCTTTCCACAAGCCATTCGGAATTGGGACGTTGCAACAGGGCCCATTGCAACGGATCCAACGTAATCAATTGTTCAAGCAGTGGCTGCAGGGAAATGTCTTCCGTTATGGTGAACGGCTGGTCAAACACATACGTATTATTACTCGGGTAATAATACCGCAGCTGGTCCGTGTTCTTCTGCCGTAAAATATACCCAAATGTCATATTCAACTTGAACGCTGTCACCTGGTCTCTGAATATACTCTCAGCGTAAGTAGACAAATACGTGAAGTCTTCCAGTCGAAAGTTATACAAATCCAATAGACGACGGTCACGGTGAAAACAATGGCGTATGGTAGGCCAGTGTCGTTGATAAAGCGCCCTCACACGCTCGTCTTCAGGCAAAACTTCTACCGGAGGGACCGGTGGGTCAAAGGGAAAATCTTCTCCACGTGTCATGCTTCCAAACACACGGGTGAGGCTGGTTAGAGATGAGACAGGAGCAGGCCGACAGGTTACAAGTCAGGCAGACTGGAACGGGTCAGGATGGCTGGAACTGGACAGGCAGGCTGGAACTGGAACTGAACAGGCAGGCAGGCAGGCAGGCAGGCAGGCAAATCAGGTCAGTTAAACACTTCCCAAAGTCATCCAATAATTATAACCCATTCACTAAAAATCACCTACTTTTATATGTTTTTCACCCCATTCCCGAACATTCACGAACACACTCCGACATCTTGCTTTACAACAGCGCCCACAACCACCATTTTCCTTTACAACAGGGACGACAACCACCATCTTGCTTTACAACAGCACCGACAACCGACATCTTGCTTTCCACCATGCCCAAACACACCCGAACACACACGAACACACACGAACAGCGCCGAACCACACCGAACACACCCGAACACGCCCGAACCACGCCGCCATCTTGCTTTACAACAGGGACCACCCAACACCCTCTTGCTTTACAACACGGACGACAACCCGAACAGGCCCGAACATAACCGAACCACACCGCCATCTTGCTTTACAACATGGCCGACCCAACTGTGACGTCACAGAGGTCATATGCAAATTTCTGAGGTCAAAAGGCCTCAGGCTGCTCACTATACACTACTACCGTGATATCCTGGACAAAAGACTGGTCAATATTTTAATCCTCTACACAGAGTAGATCGCGGTCCACGTATATCAAGAAGACGGTGTAGTGGTAATTATTTGAAAGGCATGTAATAGGAAAGTCTCTTACTTGTGCGTTTTTTTCTGTATGAATACAGTAAAGTCCTGCATCAAACTTTTCCTTGCTCCGTGGAGAATTACACCTTAACATGTTTGACATGCAAGTTTATCCAGATGAATAAAACTCTACAAAATAATTGTTTTTCTGACTGCCAGCAGAAATCCGCAAATAATAAACACGCAATATTGAAACGTGTGCTGCAAGATTCTATATTGTCTTTGCTACAACATAGGCTATCTTAGAAAAGATAATTCCATGCATGGTAGGGTAGTTTTAAAAGATTTTTTTTTTATCATTTGCTATGTCAAAATAGCTGTCAAAGGCAATGGTAGTTCGTCACAGCATTCAACTCAACTCGCTATCTTGACTGTAAATTTGATCAACAGATTGATATTGTGTTTTGTTGGGTACCTGTCACGTTGACATCAATGTAATACTGAAGATGATAGAATGGCTAAGGCAGCCCTAGTTGATGAGGTTGATCCTGTTGGAATCCTATACAATGATTTCAGACACCTATATGTGCTTATGTGAGAAAGTTGTTTCAATTTTTGTGGGATGCTATGGATAATAACAACTTCACGAGTTAAAAAAAACTGTACTCATCTGAATAGCCAGAAACGTTCCGATCAAACCATGATAGACGATGTAACATGTAGAATCGGCCATACACGATTTAAATCACGAGCATTTGCTGAAAAAAGAGCAAGTCCCAAGGTGTATTCCATGCCACGAAGATCTCTCGGTGAAACATATTCTTATCGGCCTTATAGATTTTAAGATTGTAAGAGATAGCTTTATCGAGCAGCTACTCTGGAAGACCTTTTTAGTCGAGTGAAAGAAGATTGTATTTTAGATTATTTGAGAGAGATCGGTTTGTTGTATAAATTTTAATGTCTTTACATGTCTTTAGTGCATTAGTTTACTGAGTAATGAACTTAAGTACTTAGAACTTTGTTTTCTCTCGAATATGAATATCAGTGGGGGGGAAATACCCTGGATTCTTTCTATTCAACCCCATTGTGGCTCATTTAGTCATCATTTACAATGTCAACAAAACTGTCAAATGCAATGGTAGTTCGTGACAGCTAATATGAACATCAATGGGGAAAATACTCTGGATTCTTTCTATTCAATCCCAACTGCCTATTGTGGCTCATTTATTCACATACTGTTAGGATTTGCCTGGTCGTAATGAAACTGCATACTCAATTGCCAATTTACACACATCTGTGGTTTCATCCACTTGTCAGGTAGGTTCAATTCCCACAACATCCCACGACAAACAATTAATGATAGAGAAAACAATTATTTAAATATACTTCCAAAAATAATTTTCATATCTAAACTAGTCTTTGTTTTGTCAGACACAATATATAGTTTCCTTCTGCTTGACTATATTGTATGTTTATTATTTGTGGACTTATGCTAAACAGTGCCAAGGACATTTTTTGTGGATTTTTATTTATATATCTTCTTTGGGGGATTCTCCATCGGACCAGGATTATTTTGATGTATGCCTTCACTATATTAGAACACAATACACCAAAGTGACACTTTCATATTTACCTGACTTAAAAAAAAATGCGACTGCATCATCCCCTTAACGGAACAAACCCAAAAAGCCATAATATTCGTTGAATTATTACAGCGGCACACTCCAATACACGCCACTTCCACAAACTGGACTGTCTTTATATTGAGTGGACTAGCACATCACCCGTCGAATGATTGCCCTACAGAATAGATTTTGAATTACAGCTTAATTTGTCAGATTCAGGTTGGTGGGGATTTTCTTCCGACAGCTTCAGGCCAGTCTGGCACATAAGACTGTGAGGATAAACTGACAAACAAACAGCACAGAGAGAAATGAAGTCAACGTATAAGGCAGTTCATAATCCCAGTACATAGTATTAATTTGGAATCCTATAGCTCTATTTCTTCATGTTATATCATAATAAAGAGTATATGACCTGAAAAACCTAGCTAGAGGTCAGTCAACTAGTATAGGCTTCTAGTCAATCGCCAATTGTATATGTTGTATGAATTTGAAGACCCTGGCTTTAATCCTTCAAAAAATTATGAGAATTGGCACCCGAAAGGGTTTAGCCAGCAGTTAGTAACATAGCCCAAATATTCACCAGGAGCTTTTCTATACATGTAGGCTATATCTTACATATCTTATATTGAGCACTGTACCGCAGGCACATGAATTACAGGAATTATTCATGGACATTGGCTTGCTACTGAGTGCTGGATCTGATGCTTAACGTTTAGCTAGTATGTATATACTACGTACAACCTCTGTACATGTACACTATCCAATCGTTCCACATGGTCGGTCGTATTTATATACTCAGAAAATAGGAAAAACAATTTGGAAGATGGTTAGCTACTGAATTCAAATCTGACGATTTGGACAATTGGTGGCTACTGAATGTCGACTCTGATGTTAAGCCCCAGTCACACTGTCAAGAATTGAGTAGGCGAATCACCGCGAACTGAAAAATCGTGGTCATTCTTGGCAATCCGTACAGGCATCCAACCACCTCGCTGGGGGTCTAATAACACCCCAGCCACCAGTCAGATTTTTGGACCGGATTCGGGGCCTTCGCACACATCGCCGGAAGTGACATCATATATAGTAAAATAGATGTTTAACGAAAATTTTGGTTACTTTTCAAGTCTGCATAATACCTCCGTTGACCTAGCGTTAAAAAGAATTATCTGGAGATAATTTTCCCTGTTTATCTGGACAGAGCATATGAAAAGTAGTTCGCTCATGTGCAACGCTAAAGGAGTCGTTTGGTCGGATTCAAACTGGACCGTGCGTTGGTTGGTTTCCCCTATACGTCATAGCAACGTAGTAAAGGTCAACTTCCGCTATTGGAGGCAGGGATGTTATTGGAGCCTGCGAAATGGAGCATGCGCTGTGGGGAGGTTGACATCTTGCCGGGTTCGTCGCAGATCGTGGTCGTTCTTGCCTATTCTCGAAGGGAGTACGAACGTTTTGAAATGTTCAAAACATTCGCCGGCCAAGTACGATTAAATGGTATACGTATGGCATTCTAATTGGCACCATCATACTGCGTTCTCGCATGCATTCTCCTCCTATCGTGTATATTCGTGGGTAGCCATAGTAGTTCTTTCGGTCACAAATCAGCAAGAATGCCGTACGCATTTTACGTTTCGTGTACGATCATACTACGATATTGAGAAGAATTCAACACAATGGGTGGCGACAGTACTACGAATACCCACGACAGTACTACGAATAACGGCGACAGTACTACGAATACCCACGCTGGCGCTACGTTTCATGATGAATAGGCTACGCTTCCTCGCGAATCTCATAGGATTGCTCCACGATCTCTCGCGAAGACCATCGTATGTTCTACATTCCAAAGAAGACGGATCATATATATAGGTTCGCGTGGCCTCCTGGGGTGTCGTGTCACAGCGTAACAGGTTCGTACTGCATTCGTACTCGCATCGTACTGCATACGTGCTTATTCGTAGCAGATTATCGAACATTCGTAGTGGGTTCACGCCGTGTTTATACGCCGTGTAGGGCGTTCTTCGTTGAATCGTACTGCATACGTACTCATACTTGATGATTCTTGTTAAATGCTTATGGCTGTCGTACAACGAACCTACGGTATGCGTGAGGGATTCGAAGGACAGTTTCGAAGAGGACGTCTACAGGCGAATTGACACGAATCGACAAGATTAAAATATTCGTGGTCATTTGCCGGCATTCTCCACCCAATTCTTGACAGTGTGACTGGGGCTTAACTGGGTACCTTCACGTGGGTGTAGTATATTTGTACCAAGTTAAGTGGCTCTAAACTACTTGCAAGGCAGTCATCTGTTACGGTAGGCTTTTTTAATAGTATAGATGACACCGTGGCGATTACATGTATTTTTAAGTCGTGTTACAGGACAGGATTTCGTATTTGTTGTATTCTGTTTGAATGTAGGCCTAGTAATGAAATATATAAAAATATAGTTCCTTGCCCCATGGAAGATTCAACTTAAATATGATAAACATGGAAATATCTCTACTGAATTAAAACCCGAAAAAACTATTGTTCTACCAGCATAAAGACTGTGTTAGAAAAGTAAATTGCATTGAAAAAGATAATTTTATTCAATGGCACTGGTAATTCGTGTCAGCCAATATACAGAACATTACAAAGCTGGGTAGAGTTATCCAAGAACAGTGTGAGTGGGGTACATCCCTGCCACCAAGATGCGTTGATTTGAAAAGCTAACACCAGGTACAAGTTAAATGTAAATCAGTTTGTATAGCGGGGAAATTAGTCTATCCAATCTCCAACTGCCCCCATTCACATACTGTCCTGTTTGTACTTGGTCAGAAATGAAGCTGCATAATCAGATTAGGGGAATCCCGCTCTCTAAAATGGAGGTGAAAAGGGTCGTTTTCGCTCAATAAATCAGTTCACATAATGAATTCAGCAAAATCCTCTTGAGGCGCATAGAGACATATCTATCCGTATTAAATGGAAGTATAAAAATTGGCATCTATCTAATTTGCATAATAATAGGCCAATCATCATTCGCACTGTTTAAACAACGATGGCTGGTTCTTCACATGGCAAATCAATTTTATGACATGGAAAAATAGATAAATCAATGCGCCTGAAATTTTGATGCATTGGTTAAGAAAGAATCAAAAGTTATGGAGGAAAAACGGCCTTTTTTACCTCCATTTTAGAGAGCGGGATCGCCCTAACCTGATAATCTGTTGCCAATTGACACTCATCTGTTGTTTGCTTCACATTTCAGGTAGACTCAATTCACATAACATTCATAGACCGAGATAATTGTACTGATAAAGAAAGAAATTGTTTCAAAATGCTTCCCATAATAATTTTCATTCGTGAAATAACCTTTGTTGCAACAGACACTAAACAGAATTTCTTTAACTGTTTTTCAATCATGCGAGTTCACTCTTTTGGATTTCTGCTGGCAGCCGTAAGAACAATTATTTTTGTGGGTTTTTATTCAACTAGAAATGATTCCATGTCAAACATGTTATAGTGAGATTTTCAATTGAAAGAATGACATTTTGACATGATTTTACGGCATACGACATCCACATACGATTTTACGACATTTCACGGCAATTTATATTAACCAGAATACATCCAATACGAGACTCTTTCTTGTTAATCGACTTTCATCCCCTAAAAGTATAAAAGTTAGCAGCACACAACACTTATTACCTGTGTTCAAAATCCAGCTGGGAAGGATCCGAAGGAAAGCCGTCCATGCTTCTTGTTCACTCACTCTCATACCTGTTGTAATCTACTTTGAGTACTGGTAGCAAATATTGGGACGGAATATCGGAAAGATACCGTCTTCAGTCTTTGACACTTAGAGCTAATTAGACGCCCGAAACAAACTGAAATCGACAGAGGAGTGACATCCGCGGTGATGCATGTCACCAATACGATGCTGTCAATTTGAGAGGAACGAGCCGGTTAACCGTCTTACGCTGCCCAAGTTAGTTTGGATTGTTTATGATTGATCAGAATTGGATTGAGCGTGCATGGATGTCTAGACTGGGACAAAACGGTTAACAGTTTCTGAGCCTGGAGACGATATCTTGCAGATATTCCGTCCCAGGATTTGAACCTCAGACTACTAATCCAATTGGTATTTCAAATGTTCTACATAGTAAACTAGTGAAAATTGTTTTCACAGATGCTACAGTGCGTTCTCTTTTCTTACAGATTATATTCCGGGATGGACGTGAAAGCAGACAGTAAACCTACCACCTACACAACATTCCATGACCAAGATTACCACGCCAACAGGTTCCGATCGCCAAGTGAAAAGACAAAATGCCTTTACAATATGGCGAAATCTGAACCAAAGACATCGTCATGTCAGCCCTCATCCAAGACGTCTGTAGACAGAGATTTGGACGTCATGAGAAAGGATTACCTGGGCCTATTGTGTGTAAACAAGGAGCCTAAGGTAAAATCGGAACTAGGAGGATTTCCAGATTGCCACCAGCAAGGTTTTGCATGTAGAGATAATATGACCATGATGCGCGAAGGGCAAATCAAAAGGGAACCCTCAATGGTACGAGAGGACCCAGAAAGTTCCGGAGTGAGCGGAGCGGAACCACCAACCGGTCTAAACGAGGAGACATTAAGCTATGATTCCATTAAAACGGAAAGCCCGGAGCCCATGAATGACCGCGAAAGTGAAATAATGCAAAACAAAACGAATTCTCGTTCACCCAATACAGGAATGTTGGACCTAGATCCAAATCAACCTCATAAACTAGACAACGGTCAATTGAAATCTTTTGAAATCGTCAAGATTAAAATGGAACTTCCGGTGCCGTTGGAAGGCCTCGAAGGCGAGAAGGGACTGAAAATAGTACCCTACTCTCCCACCGGCAATAGTAAGAAAGGATTATCGAGAAACTGTTCAATGGAATTTGATGAGACAGACGCCCGTTTTGGGGAAACTGGAGAGGCTGTCCAGGATATCAACCAGAATTGGAAGAGAAAAAAATTCACTGAGCGTAAGTAGTATCATTTTGAAGTGAAATGAGTTGAACTGTTTCCGAGTTGAACGAGTTAGTTAACTGAAAAACTCACACTTGTCCAATACAATCGGAACTGGATAAGGTTTCTAGAAGACAATTTCGAAATATTTTCTACCTATTTTCAGCTCTAACTGTTCAAACTCTTGACCACTAGATTGCTCCTTAGGATGTTGGCAAAAACAAATCATTCAGTGTTTTAATTAAATGAGTTGAATGCATTCCAAAAGTAATTAAATTATTAGAGGAATTACCGTATGCAAATAGAACCATGACACGTAAAACCGAATATTCTAAAGATCCGAGAACTTGTACAAACTTTTCTGCTCTCTATATAAAAGACATGTATTAATGCCCTCACCATGAACTATTGCAAATAACTTTTCTGCTCTTTGTATAAGACATGAATTAATGCTCTCGCGGACAAAACTTAATACGACCTTGTATCTAATGTCACGTAACTTACATTCTCTATTCAATTAAATGTTCTTGAGAAGGAGATTAATTGTAGATTGGTTAAGATTCATTGAATCTCTCCCTGTCTCTAGGTTCACCGGAACGATCCAAAAGTTTCTATGCACCATCAGAAGACCTTCCGCGGCCATTGCCAGGACGACGACAACCCTCTCGTGCAGCGAAATTGATCGAGAAAAGGTTCTCTGCAGGAGACACGTATTACCCTTGGACAAGTGAAGAAGATGACCTTGACCCAGATAGCAGTTGTAGCAGTTGGGAAGAGGAGAAACAAAACAATCAGGTACCCACATGGAATATACATGTTATAACGTGTGCATACAAACTGCAAACATACGTTCCAGAAATTATATTTTATAACATTCTAGAGGATGTCCTCATCCTCAATCCACTGCGATAGAGTATCACTCTCTGCCAAATTGTCACATTGATCTACCGGTGTCGCTATCAAGTGGGCTGATGTAGCATGGCTGTAGTAGCTCGCGAATCTGTATTATGTTGTCAAAACGGAAAATGTTACGATCCCACCTTTATGTTAAGTCAAAAGTAATCATCTGCCACATAATTAGTGATTGACTGTTTTTAGTTATATCACAAAGACGTGCCTATTTGCAACAGAACGATCTCAATGCCGCCTTTTTATTTATAGTGATGCCTCGTCAAACATCATGTCATCGGCAGATATGATAAATCACTCAGTCACACCAAGCAGCAAGTTCCATTTTAATGTCATCTGTTTGACAGGGCCTCTCGTTTTCGGGACAGGCTACCACATACAGTTGGTCTGTCATTAACCTAGAATCTTCCTACTCTGTGTTTCTCGTTCGGCACTATGGACGAACATGTCCATCTCTGGATTTTGGAAATGACTGGTGTATGCCAACATATTTGGACATAATTTTAATTCATCCTTGTTGTGAATACTTGATAAGTCCATATAATTTTTTTGTTTACTCCAAGTTGTACAGTAATGATGTACTGTCCAAATGGTAGACCAATGTATCTATTTAGGCCACATCAAAATTATCACGAAAATCCCCGTTGTTTTTTCACCATTTCTGTGTTTTGTTCCAGGTCAAACGTTTGGTCCTCCCTCAACATTTCCAATGCTCTAGATGTAAGAAAACTGTTCCAGTTGATGGCTCTGGCGGGTGTCCATGTTTCGGTGACTCAATATCCACAGATCCACGATCCCCGCCTATCGGAGGGAAGGTGACGAATTATGACAGACACAAACCTAGATACCAATGCTCTATATGCGAAAGGATTTGCAGCTCTGTCTGTGAGCTCGAGACCCATTATGGAAGTCACAAAAATAAGAACCCCAAAGTGTACAAGAACAAACGGATTAGATTGCAAAGCCGATATGGTTGTCTGACGTGCGGAGGGAAGTTTGTAAAGCTGTCAGACATCAAAGAACACATCGGAACTAATGACGGACACAAACCCAGATACGAGTGCACAAGATGTGGAAAGGTTTGGAGATCCTCCAATAAGTTGAATACCCATATCATGGTAAGTCATCAAGAAGGCAATGACGTACACTGTAAAAAATGCGACTTCCCTCTCCTCGGTCCTGAAAATATCAGACTGACATGCACTGGCAAGAAAGAAATCCAAACAAACAAAACTCACAAAAAGGCTAAAAAACCAAAATCGCGTTATGGTTGCATAACATGTGGAAAGAAATTTGCCCATATCGGGGTCATTAAAGAACACATGAGTACTAATAAAACACACAGAGCTAAAAACCAATGTAACGTTTGTGGAAAAATTGTGGAAAAGTCAGGGCTGCTAGCCAAACACATGGAAAAACACGAAGACGGCACACTTTTCCAGTGTGACAAATGTGGCTACTCTACGCTCTCCCTTGACACTTACAGATCTCACTCCTGCGTGAAACCACCGAAAGTTGAAAATGTGGTTCAATATAAAAGACCCTATGGGTGTATGACGTGTGGAGAGGTGTTCTTAGAACCGATATCCATGGAATATCACATGTTGGAATATGCAGGACACAAACCCAGAAATCAGTGTACCATATGTGGAAAGGTTTTCTTAAGATTGAGTAACTTGAGAACCCATGTGGAAAACCATGGAACATACCAATGTGACCAGTGTAGTTACACTTGTGACACCCCGTCTGCACTAAGACGACACATCCTCACACACAATGCGGTATACGATAAACCTTGTCCTACATGTGGACACTTGTTTAAAGACAACGCATCCCTGCGCAGGCATATTAAAGTTGTACATACAGGAACAAGGGAGTTTTTATGTTTTGTCTGTGGCAAGGCTTTCAAGCAAAAACATTCCTTGCTTGGTCATATGATAGTCCATGCTGATGACAGACCGTTCTCATGTCCGATATGCTGTAAGAGTTTTAAGAGCAAAACAGTCTTGTCATGGCATGTCAAGCGTCACGAAAGAAAAGAAAAACAACCCGAACTTCAACACCAGTGTTCGACATGTGGTAAGAGATTTCACGTTCGGGCTATACTAATCGCTCACATGGCCTGTCACCGCGACGATATGCCATTTGAATGCGAGTACTGTGGGAAAAAATTCAAACGGATACAGAATCTAAATAGTCACACACGAACTCACGTGGATAAGCGAGACTTCAAATGTGATGTATGTGGTCAGGAATTCAAATGGAAACACATTCTTCAAAATCACCTGAAGAAACATAACAGACAGAAAGCAGAGTGAAAAATTACACGGACATGTCTAGGCCTACGCACGTTCCCTTACCATAGCTATCACATGTAGCTTTGAGCGGCAGCCATTTGGAGTAGGACGAGACCTACAAGGTAATAATGATAATGAGCTGCTGATAGCGAAAATCATCGTTTATCTGCAGTTGGAAAACCTATTGTATTGTATCTTGTTTTACTGTGTTGTTGTCATTAAAACTGAAAATTACTAAATATGATTTGAGTCTTTGGTGTTCCTTTCGTTGGAATTATTATAATTTGCGTTATATGGTTTTACTACACCTTGCGGTTTTGATATTAATATTGATAAAATATAGTGATATTTGTTGACAAATATATTCTCTCTGATTAGATCAGTACATTATACGCTCATTGATAATGCAATAACTCGAATTTACATTTGATTTTCCGCTGTTATAAATTACCGTTATTTCACAGCAAACATGTGTTGGAGAGTTTACAGTATATTTAATCGTAAACATAGCAGTCTGTAAATTGAACTGCGATATTTCAGTTGACAGCAACTGGAATGAGTAAACTAAGCACAAACATAATAAAAAAAATCCTGTTTTCTCTCAAAGGAGGTTGATATACACAAAAGACCCAGTTGCAGGAAACATCTGCGTGGTACAACATCCAAAGCATTATCAGAACATGGACTGGGGGGACGCGGCTACTAACTTTAGTTTTAGTTTTACCTGACGCGGAGATTCCTATCACAGATTCCTTCATGATTATTTACGAAATTTGTGACGACCGCATTTGTGAACACTAAGAGCTGAAATACGCGAACGAGCAATGGCCGTTTCGGCCTTCCAGTGACCTACTTTGTCACTGAGCCGACATTTGTAGACAACGGTGCTACTTAAACTTATACAGTTTAAAGGATGTATAAAAAACGGTTATTGTAAATTACAGTGCAACCTTAAGTACCCTGCAACAGTTTACATTCTGTAACACTTGCGTTAATAATATCGAGCTAACCATGCCAGTGCAATAATTACAATATTTACCACGGTTATGTGAAGGTGTTCATTTGGAGATTCCATTTCACAAATCGGATGAGGAAAGGGACATCTGCTTTCATACAAGTAACAATTAAATAAAACAAACAAATAAATTACAACATGAAAGCTCCTTCTCAAGTTTAACTGTGGTTTCCATCGGGAAATTGATTAACAAAGCGACACAAATAGGCATATATTCACATAATTTCCCAACAGCTGACAAAATCACTCCCCATTTGAGAGACCACATAAACTCGTGGATTGACATTGGCACGATGCCAACCGAGACGGGAGCGTCGTCCCAACATTAGTGGACGAGGTTTTTTTCAAAAAAGGAGAGAAAGGTTGCCAAAGTTTGAATACGTTTTCAAATTTTCATTGTAATTTTTGTTGATAATCAATTTGATTAGTGCAATAGAATAGAAATAATGTTTTCATAGGCGTGCTAAATCGTTATGTTACGCACGGTTAGTGTGAAAAAGTTTATTTTTAGGGCAAGGGCGAAGCTCGCGCCCTAAAATTTATAATTTTTCCCACACTAACCGTGCGTAACATAACGATTTAGCACGCCTATAAAAACATTATTTCTTAAGTTTAAAGGATGTTAAAAAGCGATACGGGTGATTTTTTTGCTAATTTCAATCAGTAATAAATGTGGTAAAGATATAAGGAAATAAATTGAAAGTTCATCATATAAATCTTTTTTTAAGATAGTATGTTGAGTGTAAATTTTTGATTGAATCGTAAAATCCAACTGAAATTAAGATTTTGGACATGTTAAGTAGGGAGAGAGAGAGAGAGAGAGAGAGCGAGAGAGAGAATTAAGGTTTAATGTCGCGTTCAGCAATATTTTTGTTATATAGCGACGATCAAGCCAATAACTTAGTAATCCAACGCATTAAAACATACACGCATTAAAATTTATGCAAGAAAACGATTTCTCTAAAACAATTCAAGATGCAATCCTCCCTCACCCGACTAAAAAGATCTTCCAAAGTAGTCGCTCGATAAAAAGCATCTCTTACAATCTTAAAATATACTATGCATTCGATAAGAATATGTTTCACCGTGAGATCTTCATAGCATCGAATACACCTTGGGACTGGTTCTTTATTTAGTAAATGTTCGTGAGTTAATCGTGTATGGCCGATTGTGCATAGCCTGATGATGGTTTGATCGAAACGTTTGTGGCTGTTCAGATGAGTATAGCCTACAGTGCTTGAATATAAGATTGACGTTGAGGGGGGAGTCCGTTAACTCTTTTGTGTACGAAAGGTAACCAGACCCCTCAAAATATTCAATCAGTACAGGAGACTTGCTAACCACGCTAAGCTTTTTACTAAATCAGTCAGTAAGTCCCTGAGAATTTTATCGGTCCGACTTTTGTGTCAAATCACCACAATAAGTTGTTTAATGATCCAATCAGTACAGTGAGCTCTCCAGTAAGCCAATGGCAGTAAAGTGATAGTTGTAATAATTCATCAATACGGTAACCATGGTAACCCCTCGAAGAATTCAATCAGTACTGTACGCTCTCTAATCGTTCAATCAGTACTGTACGCTATCTAATCGTTCAATCAGTACTGTACGCTCTCTAATCGTTCAATCAGTATTGTACGCTATCTAATCGTTCAATCAGTACTGTACGCTATCTAATCGTTCAATCAGTACTGTACGCTATCTAATCGTTCAATCAGTACTGTACGCTATCTAATCGTTCAAT
>JAVTVY010042651.1:0-18231 GCA_036873755.1 Hanleya hanleyi | reverse complement strand
TTATCTTCAAAATAATCTTTTTTTTGAGGTTAGAGGCGTCCCTAATGGTCCAATCGGGTCGAGTGAGGTATCATTGTGAAGCATTTCACGTCAGCTTCAATATGATACCTCACTCGACCCACTACCTGAAAAATAAAATTTTGTTGACTTGACGTATGAAGATTTCCCATCCGAAGGACGGGTTTTACTTCACATTTTTTTGTTTTGTTTTGAAAAATTTTTTTTGAAATGTACAAACTTTTACGTGAAGACAATATTCTTTATATATGTGTACTTCCTATTCCCCGCAGGAATTTATGCAATATCAATTCTTTCCGCAATGAACTTACAATTTTACTGGCAATGAAATTCTCCGTGTCAATTTGAGGTGGATATGAAAACGTACTGACTGACACGTGCAATGGCAACAATTCGCTACAGTGTAATGAAATGTGTTCATTTTTTAGGCGCCCGTGGTTTTATTAATATGCAAACACATATGCTTTTCTAATAGTTCATTGGCTGAACCGCGAGGCGGGAGAAAAAATATTAAACTATTTTCGTCTCGCGAGGCCAAATCCTCAGTGTGTGTGTGCGGCGAACGCAAGCCAACAACTCACCAGTTTTACCGGACAGGCAAATGAATTGCATGTTATTTTGACTCGATTCATACGCTCGACTCTTCAAAATGGACTTGAAGAAGACGTTATGCGGGAACTGAAATCAATTTCTTGAAACTTTTGTTAAACTAATTTCGTCTCGCGAGGCCAAATCCTCAGTGTGTGTGTGTGCGGCGAACGCAAACCAACAACTCACCAGTTTTACCGGACAGGCAAATGAATTGCATGTTATTTTGACTCGATTCATACGCTCGACTCTTCAAAATGGACTTGAAGGAGACGTTATGCGGGAACTGAAATCAATTTCTTGAAACTGAACGCAAACCAACAACTCACCAGTTTTACCGGACAGGCAAATGAATTGCATGTTATTTTGACTCGATTCATACGCTCGACCCTTCAAAATGGACTTGAAGGAGACGTTATGCGGGAACTGAAATCAATTTCTTGAAACGTTTGCTCACCGTGAGCAACAAGAGAGCTAACAGGCAATTGAGGCCGTTAGCTCAGCTGATATGTCGATGGAAATATCTGTGAATTTCGAAAAAAATGCGTGACAAGCCAAGAAAACAGAAAACCGCTGGGATGTGGATACCAAACCAGGGAACATCTATGTGCCGCTGACCAAAATCATTAGCTTCATAGTTTAGTGCGTAAAGGTGGAAATATCTGTGAATTTCGATTAGCATACAAATGCATGGTGTGTTATATCCCACCTAGGAAAAAAACAGCCCCCCAGATATGCATCAAACGTCCGGGAGTATGGGATATAGGTATACATCTGGACTAAACTTCTTTTATCAGGTAAGCTACACTTTAGTACTATACTTGCATGTCATAAAATGAGAGAGAGAGAGAGAGAGAGAGAGAAAGAGAGAGAGAGAGAGAGAGAGAGAGAGAGAACATTTCAATCTCATGATCTGCCAATTTTCGAGATGAAAATTTTTTCTTGACGAAATAGAAATGAACGCGAATCTATATTCTACAAAACATTTTTTCTTGACGAAATAGAAATGAACGCGAATCTATATTCTAAAAAACACCAGAAAATATTAGCGTAGGTGAATTTTTTAGACTGTTTTGTGCTTTCATCGAAAGTGAAAACACATGTCGAAAAGTGTGTAGCAGTGTCGATATAAATCTTCAACCTATATGTGAAAATAGATACCGGGGCATAAATTAAAGAGAGCATTTCAGTACACCTCAAAAAAATGAAACATGGACGGTATCCTTCATCTCGAGGGGTGCGCAAGTTCGATTCTTGCTTTCATTATGTGAGTATGTGTTGGACATGTGATCTTTAAATTTTATTATCACCAGACTAGCAGGGTAGGATGTGGGTTTCAGGAGTTCACCGGATGTGACAATTTCTTTATAATGATTTGTGATAAAAGCGGGTAAAACCTAATGTCAAAATCTCCTTGAAGGTCACGGAGATGTCGATTTATTGCTGATCAGCTGATTTCAAGGACAGACAGACATTATTTCGGCTCTTTTCTCTTCGAAATTCTTGTAATTTGCTCAATACAAATAAATATTTAAATTGACTCTGAGTTTTCTGTTGGCATTATTTCAGCAATATTATGCACTAATGGGTTTTATCATGCTTTTCCATTCATGGAATTTTTACAGTTCCACAGTGTCACAAAACAACAATAATGCCATGATGTCACAATAAGACGTTACAAAGACAATTTCTGCTGTATACAATGGTATAAGGCACCTGTATACAATGGTATTAGGCACCTGTATACCATGGTATAAGGCACATGTATACAATGGTCAGATGTACCTGTATACAATGGTATAAGGCACCTGTATACAATGGTATAAGGCACCTGTATACAATGGTATAAGGCACCTGTATACAATGGTAGAATGCCGATATTTCAACCCCACGCCCAGTCCATCAGATGCCCCTTCACGAATGCTTCACTTTGATACCTCCTACGACTCCATTGGCCCATTAGGGCCTCCCCTAGCTCCAAAACCGCTATTTCCATACCCTTCGGTAACCGCGCATGCGCAGAATGCCGATATTTCAACCCCACACCCAGCCCATCAGATGCCCCTTCACGAATGCTTCACATCGATACCTCACTCGACCCCATCGGTACACTAGGGGCTCCCTAGCTCCAAAAAGGCTATTTTCATACCCTTCGGTCACCGCGCATGCGCAGAATGCCGATATTTCAACCCCACACCCAGCCCATTAGATGCCCCTTCACGAATGCTTCACTTTGATACCTCACTCGACCCAATCGGACCATTTTATCTAGGGACTACTTTTTCTCCGCGGAAGCTTTTTCCCGAGACCGAATTACCGCCAAACCCACGGCCAAACCGCATCACCGCGGATGAATACATTTTTTTTTTTTTTTTTGCCGGAACTTTTTTTTTCGTTCCACCCACCACCCACGGCGGCCATCTTGTACCCACCTCCCACATCTTGCACTCACTGACACTCGCGGCCATCTTTTCCCACCTCCCACATGGCGGCCATCTTTTCCCACCTCCCACATGGCGGCCATCTTTTCCCACCTCCCACATCTTGGCGGCCATCTTTTCCCACCTCCCACATGGCGGCCATCTTTTCCCACCTCCCACACATCACACATGCGCACACCGCCCCATTTTACACACTTATGACGTCACACCAGGTTCTGCGCATGCGCAGTGTGGAGCAATTTGTTCAATTTACGCTTTACCTACTACTGACGTCTTGTCGCAAAGAATGCAGATGCCAAATTTCGGAGGAATCCGACAAAGCATTTAGAAGTTATTGCTTACGAAGTATTTGCACGGACATGTCCGTGCATGCACGGACACATAGATAGATAGATAGATAGATGATCTTTATTTAAAAACTCGATAAACTCCAGTAGGTACACAAACCTCTTTTCATGAAGGTCGAGTTAAAATAACATTAGTATAAACATAAAAACATAACATTCAACAAAATCGGATAATAATACCTACATAAAATAATGCATTAATGTGTGAAGTAAATTTCAGTAAAATTATTGGAACTCTGATGGAAATTACATGATAAAAATAATACCTACATAAAATATTGCATTAATGTTCGAAACAAAATATCAGTAAAGTTATTGGTACTCTGCTAAAAATTTAGATAATAAAAAGTTTTTACAAGAAGTTTTAAAAGATATCAGGGTATTGCATTCTTTCACATGGTTCGGTAGATCATTAAAATAGAAGCAAGAACCATTTTAAAGTCCCCGGCCGCGTTGCGGCGGGGGACAAAAATGATAAAATGCACTTTAGTCTAGCTGGTCGTATCCCAAAAAATATTATTAGGGATTTCGCTTGTGTAACATATTTCTTCTGCCTCATTTTTCAGTGACTCAGGTTAGAATCGATATTGTGAAATGCATGCTGATATTTCTTTGCTACGCTTACACCAACGTGTACTTCCCCTTCCGTCGATTTATTTGCGATGAACTGCTATGTAAAGATGCTAATGTGTGTTCAATTTAACAATCATGTTCGACAATTTTACTGGTCCTTACCCCCAAATACTCTCTTCTTAGTTTCGTTATATGAAGATTAGCATGGCTGCAGATCTGCAGACCGATAAATTCGATACTTCATATATTGATTAAGAACCATGTGATATATCTTTCATGCTCAAGCGGAATCGGTTGTTCTACAGATTTGGTTGTCATCTTGAATTTACATTAAACGGAAAACAGTTGAACCGATCTATACAAAGCTCAATATACAATACCATTAGGTTAGGCAAGTCAAGGGTTGTCCTGCAGCCATATTCCGTGAAACAAGGCCCGCGTCAATCAAACATAAGTGACGAATTCACAAATACCGGTTCCGAATCAAAAAAGAGGCTGTAAATGCTAGGCAATATGTCGAATATTGACGTTTGGAGCGGATAAATTTCTCCGTTACGGAGAAAATTACAGTAAAATTCTGGCATAAAGTTTCAAATTTCGATGGTGTTCCGTTTTGCTTGGGCTCCTCCTCTCCCAAATATCTAAACCGATCAACGTATAACTGGGAAAAATATGCGTCAATAGAGGGTTTCTGTGAAACTTTGCTGCATCAACCAACATGGCGGCCGTGGTCTGACACTTATGTGCTTTCTGGTATGGTGGTCTTGATTTTTGCATTCACAATTTTTCCTGTAAACTTTCTCCAACAAAAATCATGTTAGCGACAACATATTCGTATTGTTTTGAAGTATGCCGATTCTGTTTTTTTTAAACATTTGTCCAGAGTTTCTCTTACGGTGAATTCGACCGTACCTCTAAGTTGAACCTACAGTCAAGTAAAAGATCTCACAGATCGCCCGAATGACTTTCACTCAGTCGAAAGATTTTAGACTCGTTCGTGTGAGCAAAGCCTGATCATGAACAACATACACATATTGAAATTTGTAATTGAAATTACATTTATTTTTCACCATAAATCAAGAATTTTACAATTTAATCAGATCTGGCGGACTGTGCCCTTTCCTGAGGTCGCGTTTCTATGAAGATGCCACCGGCCGACTGCGAACGTCAATTTTAACTCGATAGTTACGTCGCGAGCCAGTCAAGCAGGTAGGCGCCTATCCCGAATTGCCGATTGCGGCATATATTAAAATGTTGATACCATTATTGTCGACGCCGAGGGAGTCGTGCACAATTCATCGCAACTTTCAATCGCGTGAAAACGTCATGCAAATAGAATCATGAGACGACGAGGACACGTGCTCGCGTTAAGAGGTACATGTATATGGTAGAGTCATTGATATAGTCACAGGGGCGTTGATATAGTCATACAAGTTTTTGATAAACCGATCATAGTGCCTCAGATGGTGACTTGTTTTATAATGACAATGAAAATAAGTTCTGTGTGTATGCGTGTCTGTCCAGCTGGAATCTCCATTCATCCGATTATTTGCACTTCATCGTGCGTAACATGTCTAGGCGTTGTGGTCGAAGAGGTCGTTTCAGATTCGCACTGTTTTCGGTCCGCATCATTCGTGAACAGCTGCACTTGTTCTGGTATAAATTCGTTCCAGAATGCAACTCTTCTGGCATACGGATGCTTGTCGATAGAGTCTCGTGTCATATTGATATCAAGTTCGATGTATTCCTCATCGGCCAGACTGAAGGCTGCCCAATCAGTGACAATATATCGTTTGGATGGTTCATTTGGATTCCTGGAAGAAAAGACGTTTTTTTTTTCATATTTCAAACTTTTAATTTATTACACCAATATAATGAAGAATCAAATACTCATATTATATAAACTCGACGGACATCAATTTGGTTACGACCAACGTAGGTTCTGTTATCCAAATATGATGTTTATATACACTGACTAAACTGGTGTCAGCATTTTCGGTAATCCACACACGATGAAATGGAATTGAACAGTCTGCATCTACCTTCAGCCTCCGAACATAATCTCCCTAATATATTCGAAGTCGACCTCCTCCGTATATGCAGTATACGTCCAGCAGTTATTTGGATAATTTTGATCATGTGATATCTGAAGATGGAATCAGATAAATCAGATAGTCATCAAAACGGATACGATTCTGTTATTCAGTAGTTATAATTATCAACTCATAATAAGCTCATTAGATACACCTGGTTAACAACTTACCCAGTCTTGGCGAAATTGGTCCAATACTCCGTCATAACATGACTTAGGTATTTCTCCTCCAAAGTGGAGTTCACTCTAGCCGAGAATGTATCGAAAAGGAAGGAAACGTCATCCGTGTGCATGGCTCCGACTTTCCAAGGGTCCGGAACCCAGGTGGGATGTGGTCGTAGTTGATAGAAATAGGTTCTTCCCCTGCCGGAGTGATCACCTGTCGGTGGACGTCCAAATTCAGCGTGCAATCGGGCATATTTCACGGAGTCCGCATTGAATAATATATCGCTCATCAATGTAATCAGCATTTTAGAATTGGCATACTTGCTGTTAGCATTTTTCCAGTCAGTATATTGAAACTTCAACGACGGTAGTAGTTTATCAGCTTGGCTATGATCACCGGACAGCGTTCCACGAGCCACATATGAGAGGATATTTTCAAGGTACCTCTCTGAAAGGCCTTCAGTCTTGTCGTGGACTTCATTCTTAGCCCTTAGTGGTGCCATGGTGAATTCATAAAACATTTCCCCTTCCTCCATATTAAAACCTGTCATAAGATCAAAGTCGGCCATTTTGTTCTCTATCGGTATGCCCCTCCAGACTTGGAGCTCTTTTGGCACGAAGGAAAAAAAATCACCAACGTAAGACGGAACCCATGGTGCATTCCCCAGGATATCAAGTACAAGGGGCTGGTGTTTAAGCAGTTCATCCGTCGTTTTTCCACGTAAACACTGGACCAGAGACGTTGTATTTTCCGTTGGACAACCAGTACTGTTTCCCAATTCTCTCGCAGATTTTAGAGGATCGACATTATAGGCCCAAGGCATCAAGGGACTCCCACTTTGAGCGATGACCCTGTGAAACAAGCCTTCACAGCTGGCCGCCATTGTAAGCTGGGTGACGCTTCCTGCTCCAGCAGATTCACCGAATATTGTGACGCTGCTTCTGTTCCCGCCGAATTCTTCAATATTGTCTCTCACCCACTGAAGAGCCAAACACTGATCTCTTAAACCAAAATTACCAACAGCATTGTCATCCACCGTATTTAGGAATCCCAGAATGCCCAGTCGGTAATTTATGACGACAATAATTACGTCATTACGCTCAGCTATCAGTGTTGGGTCATAGTCACTCGCAGCGCCGTTGGTATACCCGCCACCATATACCCAAACCATTACAGACAATGGATCAGTCTTCAAGGCCGTTATTGGGGCAAAAATATTTAGATTTAAGCAGTCTTCACTCATGGGAGGATTAACTATCGGACTTCCCAAGTCTTCTGGGACGTCGAATGTCATCTGTGGGCAAGCGAATCCATTCACCTTTGCGTTGAAATTTCCAGACATCCGGGCCTTCATTATTGGGGGTTTGAAGCGCCGCTCGCCGATAGGGGCTTCTGCATACGGTATACCCAGAAACTTAATGACATTTTCCCCCTCGATTCGAATTCCCGTGACAACCCCACTTGTTGTGTTAACAGTCTCTTTCACGGCGGAAACCTCCGAGAAGTGGAGTAAGCATGCCAAGAACACTGTCCATTGATAACTCATCTTGTGACAGATCTGAAAATCAAAGGATAAGATAAGCAACCTGTCCAATTTTTGTTCTCGTTAATGTTAGCATGTCACTTTACGCTTCCCTATACAGCAATAGTATGTACGAAACGAGCTGGACAGATTTGTTATAATTATTTAGCTCTGTTCACTTGACAAGTGGGTTCTCATTTGGGCTATGTAAGTATGCATTTGAACATGCAATACAATCTCAGGTTGGCACAGCATTGACAAAGCATCATTGTAGTCCTATGTTTAATCAAGCTGGGGGGTACGTCACAGACGTCTGGGCGAGTTACAGAGATTGCAGTACATACGAGTACCTCGCTCAATTCTTTGGTCAGAATATCAACCTAAGGAACCCTTGTGGCTTCTGGGCAGAAGCCATTTCGATTGATTTCACACCCATTCCTCATCACAACTCAAAATATCCGACGATTGCAGTTAAAATAACGCATAATTATTACACGATCAAACGCCTCCATTCTAGGTTTGACGATTCGTGTGTTATCTGATTTAGTGACGGTGCGGAACTACATGTCGCAACTTGAGCCCGGCGCACACGAGAGCTATCAGCTGAGCTCACGGCCTGTCAGCCCTGTCAGCTCAGGGACTAATTCTCGTGTGTTTTCAGCGCACACGGTGAGAAAAAGGTGCACCGAATTGATTTCATATCCCGCGGAACACCTTCTCCAAGATCATGTGAGCTTTCGTGTGACCGGGTTCACCTAAACATGGCCATTTTGAACGGTCGAACGATAAATCACGTGAATTTGAGATACGTTTCTATTGGCTGGTCAAATAAAACCGCTGAGCTGTTGGCTTGCGTTCGTCGCACACGCTGAGGATTTGGCCTAGCGAGGCGAAATTATCAAACAAGTTTGATATTATTCTCCCGGCCTCGCGAGGCCAAAAACTCACCAAAAACTGCCCGCACACGAGAGATAGCCCCTGAGCTGACGGGCAATTGAGGCCGTTAGCTCAGCTGATAGCTCTTGTGTGCACCGGGCTTCACTATGATCGACCAGGTACATAAAGAGCATTCAAAATGATGATGTGCGTTTGCATGCAATATGTCCAGGAACTCAAATGGTCAGCTTTCAGCTGGACTCAGCTGTCACAGCACGCATGCACGTAGTTCGTCCAACAATAACATTGTATAAATGTGCGCACTGAACAGCACGACACCTCCATGCATTTTTTACTTGACACGACCACATAGATACATCTATAAAGAGGTATACGAGGTAACAACGCGCATGAACTGAGAAACCGCGATCCTGATAAAATGGGAGACTCGGATAATTCGTATGAAACAAATGCCGGCCTAATAATGATCGACAACAAGAGTATCTGCGAGTTGCTTCCCAGCTAAAAAACTGAATTATGGTCATTCAAATCTACGTTGTTTGAGACATTATGATGTTAGGAAGTATATGATTTATCGAATCAACAATGTGACCGGTGAGAAAATGTATTGATCCTATACCGGTATATGTATTATATAGTATTAATATATGGTGATAGAATAAGATTGTGGTTCCATGGTTACTCACCATCATGCCTTGCTTGTGTTAATGTGTACAACACTCACATTGTTATTCCCGTATCTAGCGCTATCATACATATATTAGGATAGAGAGATATGCTCAGATTATCATCTTGTTCTACATGGCTATCTCTGTACACAAAGTAGGATAACCTTGATCATTATTAACCTGACACTGTTATCTACACACAATGGCAGATCTATGATTAACTAGCGCCTTGTTTATTAAGCATTTAAAATCTTTGACACTTGTCGGAGATATTCATACTGATTCATCGTGCATGTACTGTGGGTCGAGTGTCGTAGACCCATGTATGTCCGTACAGAAGGCAGGCTACTGTCGACATCGTCGGTTCAACATTTTGTCCGTATCAGGCTCATTCTCCGCGTGGCGGAATGTATCGGATCCACAAAACACACACACATGCACACACACATATCAGGAAAATAAACGATGATGACCCAATTAAAGGCGATCGGAAATGTGGTAATCAACCAGACCCAGAAATTATCAGCCAAAACAATTTGAATTGAACTAATCCGTATCGGCAGGTACACTGTATGGATATTCAGGAGAGGCAACAAGTCAGCCTACTATAACCTCGATGATACATTCGTACACGTTCTGGGGTTTCTGTTGCAATAAGACATTCATTTCAGTAAATCGTTGTTGACGCATCAGACAAAATGGAAAGGCTATAATTAAAGTGTGAACTTACGAACAATATCACAGCCTCATTGGGCTCATTTATTTACAGTATTGGGTCTGAAAACGGTAAGCGCGTGTCTGATCATTCAATGTTAAATTGTGGCAGCTGCTTACAGTATTGCCATATACACATTGCAGGTTGCCATATGAACACGCAAAGTCAACGTCTCGTGATTTATTGCAATTTCTATAACACTTGTGTCAATAACATCGAACTAATCATGCCATTATTACACGTTTTAGCACGGTTACGTGAAATGCACATGTGTCAAGTGCAGGTGTTCATGAGAAGATTCCATTTCACAAGTCGGGTGATAGTCAGGCAGATATGTAAATGAGTGTGCACTTTTTGATAAAGCATGAAAGAATATGTGATGACAATACGGGAAAAACTCCCTCGTGTGTAATGTTAATCGAGCTGAATTTATTTTCAATTCAAAACCCGCTAAATCAGATTTTTCTTGAAGTGTATAAACTGAAATATCAACATCGAAAAAAAATGCGATGCTCCGTTGTAAAAAAATGCATATATGATTGACCTCCGAGAAGAGGAGTAAGCATGCCAAGAACACGGCCCATCGATAAATCATCTTGTGACATATCTGAAAATCAAATAATAAGATAAGCAACCTGTCCATGCAATTTGTGTTCTCGTTAATGATAGTATGTCACTTTACGCTTCCCTATACAGCAATATTATGTGCGCAACGAGCTGGACAGATTTGTTATAATTATTTAGCTATGTTCTCATTCGGGCTATGTAATTATGCATTTGAACATGCTATACAATCTCAGGTTGGCACTGTATTGACAAAGCATCATTGTAGTCATATGTTCAATCAAGCTGGGAGGTACGTCACAGACGTCTGGGCGAGATACAGAGATTGCAGTACATACGAGTACCTCGCTCAATTCTGTGGAATGTGATAATCAACCAGACTCTGAAATTATCAGCCAAAACAATTTGAATTGAACCAATCCGTATGGGCAGGTACACTGTATGGATATTCAGGAGAGGCAACAAGTCAACCTACTATAACCTCGATGATACATTCGTAAACGTTTCTGTTGCAATATGACAATCATTTCAGTAAATCGTTGTTGAAGCATCAGACACAATGGAAAAACTATAATTTAAGTGTGAACTTACGAACAATATCACAGCCTCATTAGGCTCATTTATTTACAGTATTGGGTCTGAAAACGGTAAGCGCGTGTCTGATCATTCAATGTTAAATTGTGGCAGCTGCTTACAGTATTGCCATATACACATTGCAGGTTGCCATATGAACACGCAGAATCAACGTCTCGTGGTTTATTACAAATTCTATAACACTTGTGTCAGTAACATCGAACTAATCATGCAATTAGCACGGTTACGTGGAATGCACATGGGTCAAGTGCAGGTGTTCATTAGAAGATTCCATTTCACAAGTCGGGTGATAGTCAGGCAGATGTGTAAATGAGTGTGCATTTTTTGATAAAGCATGAAAGAATATGTGACGACAATACGGAAAAAACTTCCTCGTGTGTAATGTTAATCAAGCTGAATTTATTTTCAATGCAAAACCTGCTAAATCAGATTTTTCTTGAAGTGTACATACTGAAATATCAGCCTGGAAAAAGATTGCGATGCTCCGTTGTATATAAATGGATATATGATTGATCAAAATGTGCTCCCTCATCCGATTTGGTATTTTTGGGGCATTTACAGTGAGGATTTTCTCTTCTAACAAAAATATGACACCTCAAACCAAAATAATTTTGCCACAGAATGTATTAAGAAGTTTGTTTATTGGAAAGAACCAGAATGGTTTTGGTTTGAGGTGTCATATTTTTGCTGCAGAAAAAATCCTCAATGAAAATGCGCTCAAAATACCAAAATAAGCCGGAGAGCACATTTTGATCAATGATATCTCCTTTTTTATGCAAATGAACATCTCATTTTTTTCGAAGGGTATATTTCAGTATGTAAACTTCAAGAAAAATCTTATTTTGGCAAGGTTTGAGTGAAAAAACGGCTTTATTACAGTCACACACAAAGAAGTTTTTCGTATGTAAACGTCACATATCATTTGACAGTATGATAGGGGTAGCCCAGCTTAAAAATCGGTATTTGTCCGCCATGTTGGATTTCAGAATGACCGCCATGAAAAACCACCAAAGTCGCATATTGACCCTTCTGCGACGCAAAAGAAGTCAATTTAAACGGCTATGCAAACATTTGCGTACTCCAGGAATTTGATCAACACAATTCAGTTGCAACAGAACGTATGGATTTCAAGATGGCGGTCATTTTTCAAACTGGCTGCCGAGAATCGCTTATTTTGATTATTACGTGACTTGCGTCAACAGTGAGTGAGTGAGTGAGTGATTGAGTGAGAGTGAGAGTGAGTGAGTGAATATGATTTAATGTCGCTTTCAACTATATTTCAGTCATATCACGACATTGGGTCCTATTCCTTTTCACACCCGGGAACCACACGGGTGGGGCTTGCCTGAACAGATACACAAACCTCTTCTTTTATGTGGCCTAAAATGATTTTTATTGTCTTTGGACACTGGTTACATGTGGATAGGTGACACATGTGGATAAGTATTCACATGAAACAGCTGCAATGAAAGCGGCGGCTGAGATACTAAGCCTACATCCTAGAATCCTCCGTATTCTAGAGTCCGAAAGTTAGGTGCCAAGTGAGAAGTTTTCCTTTTCAGGTAGGTTTGCTTTTCAGTCACCAGACGTCAACTTTTTCCACCTTTCACATATCTCTTCAACTCATCCATATAGATTATACCTGCATAGGTCACATATTGAGTAACTACCCAATAATAATTTTATTGACCTGACATGTGGGATCGTGTATTCACATCGGTGATGCTTCCAATATATGAAGTTAGTGACCCTGGAGACTAAACTCTTTGACAAAACAGATGCAGAGAGCTGCGCATAATTCGAATAAATTAAGCTTTCGTGTATAGTTTCCCCAATATTGATCTTTTTTTCGTGTTAGTTTTTCATCCCTACCGACTTGGGAGAAGCTTCTCTCGAACAACGGAGAAAAAGTTAACTCAAATGTGGCGGATCTGTACGGCGGGTCATGACCCCCTTCTATGTGGGAATTCACTCAAGACTTTTATACTGGATGATTTTTCTACAAACACCCCCAGTCTCATTCCAATCATCACAAATAAACACCAAGCTTGTAGATGAGTTATTGACAAAACTAGCGTCTAGTCCGTTACTCAATATTCATCCCTCTTCCATAATAGAATTCATATAACAGCATTAATAGCACTAAATTAAAAACATACAATTCGAGCGTGAAGAGCAAATGCCTTCTTCAACGAGGTCATTTCGGGCGTGGACTTCGACACTTCGCGGCAGCTTGTCCTTTTTGAATCGGCTTCTTTTGAGTGATGCAGTCATACATGGGATTTCTCCAGGTATGTTTCTTTGGGAACATTTGGAATTGATTCTGACCAAGGTCCCGATTTCATGAACCATTTTGGCAACATAAGCGTTTGCGGTCTTCTTGCTGTCCAGCGAATCCTCACCGTCTCCAGGGAAGGGTATCCAATATTTCTCGAGGAATCCAAAAGGTAAATCATTTTAATATAGAACACTACTTGTATTCCACTTTTCATCTACTCAGTATGCTTGTGGTTGATCCTGGATGTACATTTTCCAAAAGTGGAAGTCACAGGCACAGGGATTTATAAATCTCTCATCTTAAAAATGTTCCTAGAGACAAGTTTCGCATAGAGTTCAAATTGGGCAGCTATATATTAGCTTATGCCATGTAGAATTTCACGTGATAATGATCACGATATGGGATGAAGTTTACTCCTTACCAATAAACCGCGTATTATGCCATAGTCACACAAACAAATCTGAAATACATGTTGTATTTTTCTTCAGAATTCTGTTTTAAAAACGTAAAAAAATGTGTCCCACTTTGCCCCACTATGGGTACTCTGGGACACCCACTGGGGTGCGATGGGACAATAATCAAAATACATTTTATAAGAAGTATATGTTTCACAGGAGTTTAGAAGATTCAACAGCAGTGGTTAGGTTAGTTGCTATCTTAGGCCCTTGCTTTACGTAAAATATTTCACAGTAGCCAAATTTGAGGAAAAAATATTTTGTGTGATTCTCATCCCAACGAAAGCATTTGACTTTGGAAGTTTTAGTAAAACTCATCAAATCTGATAGGATTAGCAAATACTACCATCTGAGAAACAAAATAATGCAATTTGATGGCATTTTAGGATGAAAGGAAATTTCACCATTTGATTATTATTGTCCAAGTGTGCCCCAGCAAAAGGGTCCCACTCTGCCCCAGGTGCATGATATATTCCTTTTTATGACAAAAAACTAATACATACAGCTGGGATACTAAATCGATATAATTAAAGTGTACCTTTGTCCATCCTATCTCAGTAGTAACAAAACAGCAATGAAGTACTGCTGAAAACTTCTCATAATGAACTATCATCCTCAGTCCTAAACATTTACTTGGACTGCTCAAAAACAGTTTTTGTGTCCCTAATTTTTTACCAATGAGAGGTTTTACTTCTAATCAATATAGAAGTTGTGTGGGGGTGATAGCTTTCTGCTGATAATAATGTTATGTGCCTCTTGTTGTTAACAAAAGAGCTAGACGGCTTGTCTCACTGTGCCCCATGTCCCACTGTACCCCAATCTCCCCTAGGTCTCAGATTAAATTAATGGCAAGCGGAGTTTTGTTTGGAGTGTTTCGTATTCTTCCTTCAGTATACCGCCGCTTGAACATTCCTACGGTTATATTGGAGAACGCAGGGAATAAACTCTTTGTTAGCAACTTTACCTGGGTCTGTGTTCATACCTACGGAAGCGTATTAGTGCCAGTACTCTTATGGGAAAGTGAACCGGACTTCATACTCTTGAGATACGCAGCGACCGAAACTCCGCGCTGTATAAAATTATTCTGGATCACATGCATGTGTCAAAATCAGGGGCTGTCTAGGTTAACATGAGTTTCCATACAGGAGCAGGTTGTCAGGACTAAGCTGAAAACTGAGATGTGATTTTGACACATGTATGTGATCCAGAATAATTTTATACAGCGCGGAGTTTCGGTCGCTGCGTATCTCAAGAGTATGAAGTCCGGTTCACTTTCCCATAAGAGTACTGGCACTAATCGTACGGAAGCGTATTAGTGCCAGTGTGAAAAAAAAAATTCCGAGATTTATCTCCTAATTAGGACTTATTTATCTCCTAATTAGGTGATAATTATCTCCTAATTAGGACATATTATCTCCTAATTAGGACTTAATATCTCCTAATTAGGACTTAATATCTCCTAATTAGGACTTAATATCTCCTAATTAGGACATATTATCTCCTAATTAGGTGATAATTATCTCCTAATTAGGACTTATTATCTCCTAATTAGGACTTAATATCTCCTAATTAGGAGATAATTGTGATCGGTTGTTGCCCCATTTATCAGCTATATCGTGAGTAGTATGCAAAGCACCGTAACCCTCAAGTTGACCTTTGACCAAACCACTTTTAGTCGGGAGGGGTGCAAGGTTGTTATGCAAAGAATGGTTTACCCCAATGGAAAGGTCAAGGCCGCTATAGTTCCGGCAAAGGCCACTTCCGGTCACGTGACCACAAGTGACGTCTGAGGATGTTTTCCTCCGGGGTGATGCGGTCATGTCCGACGGTGATGCGGTCTTGTCCGTGGAGAAGCCTCCGCGCACAGAAAGTAGTCCCTTGTCAAAGAGATTTCAATACACTGGTGGTCGATTCCCTTGCGTCATAATACCATGATACAGATGAGAAAACAACAAGGATAACAGGTCAATCATTCTATTTTCCCCTCCAGTACATCATACTCATCCTGGGTGAGCCGCGTTGGGTATGTTTACACTTCGAGTAGGCTCTTGTCCAATCAGAAGCCTTCCTTTGAGAAAGTTCAATCTTCTTTCGGTATGACCTAAGCATTGCCGGGCAGGCCAGGATACCGTTCAGGCAGCATGTCCTGAAACAGTTGTTTGCGCATTCTGATCGCATTTTTCAGAGCCTCGGTGGGTGGTAGCCCCGTATACTCTTCCAAGTGACGCTTGGTCTTCATGATGGGCCTGTGCGTGGGGTCGCCATTCAGCTCGAGAATGGGGCAGTCGGGAGCTCGAAACCCGCGCATTCACTCACTAGCGTTAGAGCGTCACTGCGTTTAGGGCATCACTGCCTTAAGACGAGCGTTGGGCATGCCTCACTCCCGGAGCTCCGGACACTGAGCTTCGAGCTCTTGGAGCTCGGAAGTGACGTCACCGTACGCATGCGCACACACACCTGTGGTGCATCTTGTATCCTATAGCCCATAGATAATTATCTCCTAATTAGGAGATAATTTTCTCCTAATTAGGAGATATTAAGTCCTAATTAGGAGATAATAAGTCCTAATTAGGAGATAATTATCACCTAATTAGGAGATAATAAGTCCTAATTAGGAGATATTAAGTCCTAATTAGGAGATAATAAGTCCTAATTAGGAGATAATTATCACCTAATTAGGAGATAATTGTCTCCTAATTAGGAGATAATAAGTCCTAATTAGGAGATAATAAGTCCTAATTAGGAGATAATTTTCTCCTAATTAGGAGATAATTATCTATGGGCTATAGGATACAAGGTGCACCACAGGTGTGTGTGCGCATGCGTACGGTGACGTCACTTCCGAGCTCCAAGAGCTCGAAGCTCAGTGTCCGGAGCTCCGGGAGTGAGGCATGCCCAACGCTCGTCTTAAGGCAGTGATGCCCTAAACGCAGTAATCAATATAGAAAGTCCTAATTAGGAGATAAATCTCGGATTTTTTTTTTCACACTGGCGCTAATACGCTTCCGTATAAGAGAGCCATAAATAGATCAGGAAATATCTCTTTGGAGGAAGTTGCAAGTATTCGTATCGGTTTGAAATTTCTGTAGTAGTGATTCTTTTACGAATGTGCCGACATTGATGTCTGGCTTCAACACTGGTATCTCCACCAAGGAGGATAAAATAAGGACTAGGAGACACACTGAAAGGGTTCTGTGTCACTTTTGTTCAGGGCATACACGGCAGTGCGAATTTTGTCGAATATGTCAAAATGTATATAACGAGACCCTGCACATTCAGTGAGAGGCCGCATGTTACAATTCATTTAGTCCACTAAAGCTGTTAAGAGGCAGAGGCACTATGATTACTGCCAAAATAGTGAACATTGTCCAACCTATCACCAGGAAAGTCAATTCACAATATTTTCTTTTCGCGAACATCTGGGTGGTGTCGCATGGCCGGTCCTCAAATTATGTGAGCCTTCTAGATACCCAAAGCAAATGGGTAGCAGGACCATCCTGTAAGTGCAGCAGGATTCCCCTAAGGCAAACGGCACAACCGTTGCCTGTTTTTTCCGTTTTATTCTATCGCCATTACTGAGAACTAGCATTATGATTTGAGAATGAAACTACGTTGATGACGAGCTATTGAAATGTGTTGACATGCCTGTATTTGGTGTGTTGGAGTGTAATATTCATAGATTCAGCATGCCATTGGAATTGCGTGCCCGCAACAGCCATACAAATGATGCAAACATCAGAACTAGTAGTTGAACCTGCAATTTTATATGACAGTACTGACACTTTGGGTTTCAGTCACACTTTTAGCGACTCGACTGGCAGGACAGGCAACCAGAGAACCAGCCTCATCCCCGTTCAGTGCTTCATACTGTGGCAGTTGTATATAACATTATAACCATGTCTATCATGCAACCGGTCGATCGTAAGAGGAATTGTGGTCAACAAATATAACATGAATTACTGATATGAGCTTATTGCATTTCCGGAGTAACTGGTAAATATGAATCTGGTGATGGAACTCAGCATACCATCCCTCCAATGATGAAGCAATACTGACATAGTCAACTGGCATGAATGGTGGAAAACCTTTGCAACACAACCTGATCAATTAGGTACATGTATATGTGATACGGTATTTGTATTTTAACTACAGTGATGACGTCAGGATGTTACAAAATAAATATATCAATATATTTGATGAACGTTTATTCTATACTAATGTCGGGGAACTTTATACTATGAACTTTCCAAGAATTTGCAGCTGAATCTCTCTGACTGGTGGTATATCCCACTGAGAAAATTCTGGACATGTTT
>JAVTVY010042650.1:0-19069 GCA_036873755.1 Hanleya hanleyi | reverse complement strand
ATTAGGGTGCGATCTACAAAGGGATCTCGTGTTGGTTATCGTGAGTATATAATCCGATTACCCACTGTTTATTATGAAACTGTATTATGCCTTGGTATACAAATTTGTTTTATACATGTGATTTGTTTGTTTCTCACCAAACTGGTTCCATCTGTATACTGTATTTTGCGTATAATTCAGATGGAGTTATGCACTAATTTTAATTTCTTCACTATGAGAAAATTTTAAAATTACTAGCGTGGTGGGATTGTTTGTTGACCGGCCAAGGATACAAGCCTATTGACACGTAAGTCGTGAAGTCTTCTATGCTTTCTTTCTACCAAGTATCTGGGACGAGTATATTCGTCTCAGCATGTGTATTACCGGTACAGTTTACTAGAGCATCAAACTGCTTTTTAGTATTGTTCTTGCTGTTGTTCCTCTTCTCGACAATTTGTTCGTGTTAGGTCATTTCAATTTGTAAATTTTGAATAACCTCACTTTCCTGCCGGCGAGAGACTTTAAATGTTTTTCCTCTCTTTGTTCTCAGCGCCGTCTTCTGCACTCATGGAAGACGATTGTGGACTGAGAGTGGTGTGACTTGGCGATCACTAGGCCCGGACCAGTTCGGCTTCACCCGGTCTTAGGAACAGTCAAGATAAATAAGCCTTACCAAGTAGACCAACAATTCATTTCGCTGAGGTCCTCTCTTGGTATAGACGGCTTCCCGAGTAGACCATTAATCTGTACGCTGAGGTACTCTCTCGGGGGGAAACTAAAAATTTCCACACCACAAGCACAGCTACATGGCTGTGAACAATCTAAGATAAGTACATCAGTATCTTATTCACATGTTTAACCTTTTTATGTGGATGACCAAGGTTTCATTTGTTGATTATAGATTGTTTCAAAAAAAGTTGATTTCCTGGAAAAACTTCCTTGATCTGGATGTCGGTTGTGTCACTATTTGGTTATTAATAGTAACATTGTTGTAAATGTTTAATATCCTCTCCATATGAAACTCCGGACGGAATTTCTTATACAGGAGACAGATTACATCGGGAGAGGTCATAATGTAACCATGTGCGCTGACACGTTACTCATGTTCACTGACACAAAGATCCATTAATCTCATTTATCTCATTGAGTTACATTTGGTGATTAACGCTACAGACATTTAATATGTTCATCTCTTTTAAGAGAAGGAAATTTATTACAATCGACTACGGGGTTACTGTTTGCAACGCCGTTTCTGTTACGTCGTGTACTTTTATAAGTTTGTATTCTGCTCCGTTATGAGCATGTATATTCATTAAGTATTGTGAACGGGATATCTCTACGTTGTTTATCATACACAACATTTTTCACGCTTTTTTCACATTACGCTTTACACCGTTATGTGTCTCTCCTACACCTGTGCGTCGTCCTATTTCATCGGTTAGACGTTTCCAGTACGCCATAACGCCGTTGTTACGTCATTTCTTCATCTGCTAGATACATATTTTATGTCCATTCATCGGCACTTCCTTTGATTCTCCATCGTCGGTCGTCGGCGGAGGGGAAGTCCGTTCGTTTGGCGTCAATCTTCCACTGGTATCAATTCCCCTCGGGTTTTTCACATTGTGATTTACTTAGCTTCGTCGTTACTCTACGAAGAGAATTCTGTTCAGACCTTGTTGTTTCCAGTCTGGAGTTCAGAATATCAAAATTTGTATTCAAATCAACAGTATTTGGTCTAATTCTGTTATATGGTATAGGTCTTTGGATTATGGACGTGGATTTCCTCTGAGGACGACGGCGGGATTGTGAGTGGCTGACTAGTCATCTTTAATTGAATTCAGCAGTGTTGTATTAACACAGATTCATGTTGATTTTACACACAAACGTTATGTTGAGATCCATTTTCCTTAGGATTGTGCTTAAGCGACACAACGTTTTTTGTGGTGTACTTGGGAGACAGTTTTTTCCGACTTTCTCCTTTAAGTACCTTATTTCGGTATAGACCGTTACACCAATGATTAGACTTTGACATTGTGGTTCTGTCATTCATCCTTAGGGTTGTTGGTTATATGTGGGACCTTACTCACGGAGTTCGTTGTTCGGGTTCGGTCTCTACAGCGGATTATTTGTCCTGATGCCGAGGTCGTGATACCATTCCCGACTCTATTTCCGCGTAATTGTCTTCCTCCTTCAACTTCACCGGGATAGGAAGTCTCAGTTGAGCACCAGGGGAGGCTATCGTCTGCTCTGGCTTGGGGTTACGTTTTACTTACCAACATTAGCCTTATTGATAATGTCTCTGAGCTTATTCGCGCCGTAGCATTACAGTCGCGTTGTACTCGCCAACTGTTACCGGTATGGGATATCGGGTGGCGGCGTTTCTTTGGCGTCCAGAGTGTCTGAACTTCATGTTCTTGAAAGATCTTCTATTTCCTGGAGGACGATCTTCGGTTATGTCCTGTTCAAACCATCCGCCACTATCTTACTCGTTCCGGTTCCGTTCACGGTTCTCGGCTACGGTTATCATGTCCCTTCCCCTGTCAGCAAGGCTTCATATTTAAATAAGCCGTGTAGTTGTTTAAGACCATAAATTAGTCTTTCCAATGGGCAGAAGGTAGATATTCCATTGACGCCCCCACTTTTGTTTTTTGCTTCTTCTATGTGGCCATCACTACACATGGCCTTTATGGAAGAACTTATCCCTCCATGACATTGTCCAGTCTTGTGTCTGGACAGTAAACTCCACGTTCACAAATTTTATATCTGTATGATATGTCAGTGCAGTCAGATAGTGTGGCCACGCTTGGGCCACTAAAGGCTGCCCAGCACGTGGTTAGTTTCTTTCAAGAAAAGAGGAGGGGGCGAAATTTGTCACCATTGCAGCAAGGCGGCCATCTTGCTTTTCATCATGATCGTCTTGAAGGAAGGAATAAGTCTGATAGGCGACCATGGACTCTCTAATCATCAATCTAAAATGTCTGACGCTTTGAGAGTTTTAGCTTTTCCTTAAACTACGGTTTTACTTGTGTCTTTCAGCTTGAACTGACTACCTTCTGGATGATCTCAGCTGTGTTTCCTACGCTCAACTCACAAGACAAGTTGGTCGTAAGTCGTTGGTGGACTGAGTATGACGTGGCTTGGCGCCCTCTAAGACCAAGAAGACTTAACAACCCGAGTGGGAGAGGATTCTGATTTCTTGGTAGAGTTTGACATATCGCACCACGAGCACAGCTACATGGATGGAGGCACTCAAGAATAAGTATATTTGTATCATATTCATGATTGGCCCTTTTCGATTCCTAACCAGGGTTTTTCTTGTTGCTTGTCTCAAGTTATTCCCTTATCTGTGTCATCCCAGCTACTTGGGTAGACACTCAGAAGATAGGTTAGATTAGTATCTTCCATTACTACTCCATTGTTACCCTCTGCGTTACCGGCCAGGTTTCTTTTGTTGAGATTTATGAAAGAGCCTGCCCCTCCTTGACATTGTCCAGTCTTGGGGTCTGGACGGCGAACTCCACGTTCTCCATTTTCTGTCTGAGAGATGTCAGTCCAGTCAGATAGGATGACCACGCTTGGGCCGTTCATGGCTGCCCAGCACGTGGTCAACTAAATTCCAAAAAGGGGGGGGGGGGCGGCAGTATGAATCATCACAGCAAATCTGCATTAATTGCTGTATCATCTCATCACATTCATATTATTGGTCCACAATTGATTGATCTCATATTGAAGGTAGAAATAAGTCAGATGGACGACCTTGGTTCCTCTAAAGAGATGTCAGACACTGTATCATCACCCTAAGGTGTATGTATCCATGGTGAGTGTGATCTTTACCTTAACTGCGGTTTTTGATTGTGTCCTTCAGGTTGAATCTGACGTCCTTCTCAATGATCTCAGCGCCGTCTTCTGCACTCAACTCCCTAAATGCTGGTTGGATGGAAGACGATTGTGGACTGAGAGTGGTGTGACTTGGCGATCACTAGGCCCGGACCAGTTCGACTTCACCCGGTCTTAGGAACAGCCAAGATAAATAAGCCTTACCAAGTAGACCAACATTTCATTTCGCTGAGGTCCTCTCTTGGTATAGACGGCTTCCCCGAGTAGACCAATAATCTGTTCGCTTGTGTACTACTCGGGGGGGAAACTAATAATTTCCACACCACAAACACAGCTACATGGCTGTGAACAATCAAAGATAAGTACATCAGTATCTTATTCACATGTTTAACCTTTTTATGTTGATAACCAAGGTTTCATTTGTTGATTATGGATTGTTCATGCTATGCCCATGTTTCTGTGTCATTCCAGCGGTCACTTAGCCTACTTTGATATACTACAAGACCGAGGTTCCCACCTCCGTATGTTGGTACTAAGGCATTAATTAAAGCAGGTTTAAGACTTAGGTAGCAAACATCAAACATTTATAAACAATGTTTCTGTTTGTAACTAAGTCAAACCTGCTTTAATTTAATGTGCCCACCCTTCCGTCCCCTCGTACCGCGGCCTTGTTTCACTACTGGTCTCGGTTTGAGAAAGAGGATGAGAATAAGGCTACAGTCGCCTATATAGTGGCCACGCTGGAATTGAGTGAAGAGCTCTCCTAGGGGCGGACAACTCTCTCCTAGGGGAGTTAACTTTTTCTTTTAAACTTCCGTTTTCTACGTTTGATTGTGCAATTAATAAGGGATTAAAGGCATTAATTAAAGCAGGTTTGACTTAGTTACAAACAGAAACATTGTTTATAAATGTTTGATATCCCATCTGCTGGCAACAGTAGAGAACAGATCATAATGTATAACCTCCCATCTGCTGACAATTGCAGAGAACAGACCATAATGTATAACCTCCCGTCTGCTGACAACTGTAGAGAACAGATCATAATGTATAGCCTCCCATCTACTGACAACTGTAGAGAACAGACCATAATGTATAACCTCCCATCTACTGGCAACTGTAGAGAACAGACCATAATGTATAACCTCCCATCTACTGGCAACTGTAGATAACAGATCATAATGTATAACCTCTCATCTACTGGCAACTGTAGAGAACGGACTATAATGTATAACCACCCATCTGCTGGCAACTGTAGAGAACAGACCATAATGTTTAACCTCCCATCTGCTGGCAACTGTAGAGAACAGACCATAATGTATAATCTCCCATCCACTGGCAACTGTAGAGAACAGACCATAATGTAAAACCTCCCACCTGCTGGCAACCGTAGAGAACAGACCATAATGTATAACCTCCCATCTGCTGGCAACTGTAGAGAACAGATCATAATGTATAACCTCCCACCTGCTGGCAACCGTAGAGAACAGACCATAATGTATAACCTCCCATCTGCTGGCAACTGTAGAGAACAGACCATAATGTATAACCTCCCATCTACCAGCACTAGCAACTATAGAAAGCTTTGTTCTGTTGTTGGTGTGTCACATAATAATTTATATTATTCTATGGGAATTTCTCTTTTACAGAATATCCACAAACACTGAAAGTTTCTCTATAGATGGAGCCTCAATTGAACATGAGCTTGTACCACTGTTGACCTCAGAGGTTGGAGTTTATGGTGAGTTTGTGGGGGGGGGGGGGAGAAAGAACAGTTAGATTTCCTCATCAAATACTGAACATTGAATATATAATGAAACCTGTGAATACTGACACCTTGGTAAACCAACAAATCTCTAAATACTGACATTAATATCTTGAGTCCCAATACTTAAATTTGAGGTATTTTGAACCTTGATAAACCAAACCCTGTCAAAACTGACACTATAATCTGGTCGCAAGCTTGGTCAGTTTACACAGGTTCCACTGTAGTGACTAAATTTTCTTTAAGATATTCCAAACTCATGCAGCTGTTTATGTCTTGAAGGTATAATCATCCCTTGGTTTACTAACCTGTAACTTTGCATAAATGCTCATAAGTTGTGGAGTACTGAAAGAGTGTATTGTCAAACAACTACATGTATGCACAATCTTATTCGAATTTTACTAAATTTCTTTTATATAAATGTTTGATGATTGTGTTACAGCACCAGCCCTGAATCAGGTGTTCACCCTGGACTTTGAGAAGAACCCTCTGTTTGTGGATGCAGATTTCTCTCTCCGTCTCAATGTCCAGCCTGTGGAGATCGTGTATGATGAGGTGAGCGATAGAATTATTGGAAATCTTGTCTGGAATGTGTCGAGCTCATTACCATGAGGGTCTCTGCTGAAGTCAGAAGATTTAAATTTTTATCCTCATCCGCATTCAGTCTTAACTTGAAAATTTCTGTGCTTGTGCTAACTCCAATGTAATGTGAAAATTTATCTCGTTTATGCCGCGATATTTAGCAGGTTTCAGTTCCCTAAAAACTTTGCCCCTTGGGGCTTCTGAGGATTGACCTGGGTATCACTGTGCACACCCAAGGTCATGGAAAGAATTAAGGGTATCAGCTCCTCAGACAGCTTGTCATAAGAGGTGACTAACTGGGGCAAACTTGGGGTTTCCAGGTGTGAAAAGGAATAGGACCCTGCCTGCGGGGTCTCCGGGGCGAAAAGAAGCAGGCCCCAAATGTCATGATATGATTGTATTATTGTTAAAAGTGATATTAGATCATAGTCACCCACTGTATCCTAAAAACTTTAGCCCCAAAATAGGACCTCAATTTGCAGGCAGCTTCTGATAAGAGGCGAGTAACCTGGGCACTGGCAAGCAATATGTAAACAGATTGTTACCTCTCAGCCAAAATTTTGGTTCTGGACAATAAAATTAGAATGATATAATGGTTTCATTCCATATTTGGTATTTTGGTATAGTGCCACAAGATTCCTTGGAATCGTTTTTGGTCGAAATATACAGGAAGGTGTTTCCAGAATCTATGCATTAATAGATTCTTTCCAAACTTGGTGTATGGATATCTCGCCACAAGATGGGTACGGCGCATCACGTTGGGCACACCGGTTCTCGTCAGATCACCGAAGTTAAGCAGCGTTGAGCTCGGTCAATACTTGGATGGGTGACCGGGTGCTGTACTGGCTGGGCTGATCAGTGTCCAGGATAATAGGAACTGTGGACACTCTCGTGTTCTGGCACATGGAGGCACCGTCGTGATATGACTGAAAAAATGTTGAAAACGACGTTAAATCCTACTCACTCACTCACTCACTCGCCACAAGATGTCGCATCAGATCACTCTACATTTCACAAAATCCCAAACTTTTCTCTGGACAATACAAATACAATGACCTAACAAATTCTTTCCAAATACTTCCCAAATATATATTATAGATCTGTTGAATGACTTAACAGATACTTAACAAACATAGTATATCTCGCAGCTGGCTGGGCCTGAACATCAGCGGTAAAAAGTTGCTGAGCCTTCACCTTAAAGTAAACAGAAATATTCAGTCTTCAGTACCTCGAGATTCTCTTTTTCCTACGAAGTAGGCTGTCATTTGCAAATTGTCCGGTAATGAATGAGTCAGTCAATCAGCCTGAGTTCATCCGAATCCTTTCTCCGGCAATTAAGGAGAACTGTTGACATTAGAACTTTGATTTTTGGCATGAACATGCATTAGGGGACCGTTACCAGCAAGTTCTGAGCTGACCTACTTTTGATGAAAATTTGACCTACTTAGGTGGCCTATAAACCTCCAAATTGGCAAAAACATGTTCTAATGCCTACCCTACTTCGTGGGTCCTGTGACGTTAGTCACCCTGCCATGTAATTTATTAACTAATCTCTATTTGTCTGTTTTGTATCCTTTTGCAGCATTCTCTGTCTGAAGTGTCTGCTTTCTTCCAAGTTCCGTACACCACTGTGGATGTGAAAACTGCTGCTATGGACACCCTGGGGGAGGTGGTTAAGTACAGTCGAGCTGGCCTACAGTATGCTATAGAGCAACACCAGGTATTCACGTCCTATACTGACAGCCCTTCAGTACACTATAGAGCAACACCAGATATTCACAAAATACTCGAGAAGGCCTTCAGTATGCTATAGAGCAACACCAGATATTCAAACAATATACGAGAAGGCCTTGAGCATGATATAGAGCAACACCAGATATTCAAAAAATATACGAGAAGGCCTTCAGTATGCTATAGAGCAACACCAGATATTCACATAATATACGAGAAGGCCTTCAGTATGCTATAGAGTAACACTAGATAGTCACACAATATACGAGGCCTTTAATACACTAAAGAGCAACATCAGGTATTCATACAGTATTTTAGAAAGCCCTCAGTAGGCTATAGAGCAACATCAGATATTCACACAATATACAAGAAGGCACTCAGTATGCTATAGAGCAACATCAGATATTCACACAACATACGAGAAGGCCTTCAGTACATTATAGAGCAACATCAGATATTCACACAATATACAAGAAGGCATTCAGTATGCTATAAAGCAACACTAGATATTCACACAATATACGAGAAGGCCTTCAGTACACTATAGAGCAACACTAGGTAATCACACAATATATGAGAAGGCCTTTAGTATGCTATAGAGCAACATCAGATATTCACACAATATATGAGAAGGCACTCAGTATGCTATAGAACAACGTCAGATATTCACACAATATATGAGAAGGCCTTCAGTATGCTATAGAACAACGTCAGATATTCACACAATATATGAGAAGGCCTTCAGCATGCTATAGAACAACGTCAGATATTCACACAATATACGAGAAGGCCTTTATGTTATTAGAGTATCAGTAGGTATTCACGCAATATACATGTAAAAGCAGGCCTTCAGTATGCTAAAGGACAACAATATGTAGACTGAGCAGCCGTCAGTGTATGATAGAACAACACAATTAGATATTCACACAGTATACAGACAGGCCTTCAGTGTGCGATACACCAACTTAAGGCATTCAAACAATACACTAGTCTTGTGCCTGTGGTGATAGCTGGGCAGCCTTGAATATGCCATAGAACAGTACCATAATTATTAATAAATCATATCTCTGTCTACATTATGATACATTGATCTCCATGTTGTTATTTCTTCAGACTATCCATGTGGCATTTCACATGAGGTCCCCATATATCGTCATACCTGAGCATGGAACATTACACAGGTAAGTCAAATTGACCAGATTCGAAAATGAGAATTTCAATTGATGGAGCATGTACCATACTGTATAACATTATTTCTATATCTGTGTATTGCCTCGTTTTTGTACAATCAAACAAGGTTGATTGGTACTGATAGAAGATAGTTTTGAATTTGCATTCTATCATTAGTACCCATGATGACAGATACAGTTTTATTCATTAACTTCTTACAGTTCAATCCAACAATTGAATTTAAGTCATGTTCTGTAGTCATTTCTATAATATTATGTATTATTTTCTTTAAGTATTGAATCAGATGTAATAATATGGCCATTGTCACTTGATTGATTGTTTAGCATGACCAGCCCTCTTCTATATTTTGAGAGCAAATAGTTAAAATAGATGAGTGATTTACATTTTCATGAGTAAAACTTACTCATTTCCTTCATATTCGTATAAAATTGGTTTGTAATTTAATAATTAATAATGAATAATTATAGCATCTAGCATGTGTATTTAAAAAATCAAGGTCATGCTAAACAACCAATCATGTGACCATGGCCTGTGTGATAGTTGTGATTTGGCTGTAGAGCGTCTGCCTCACATGCGGTAGGTCCTTTTGATCGATCCTAGGCTGAGTCATACCAAATATAAATATGGAATTTGTTGCTTCTTAACTTGGTGCTCTGCAGTAAGCAGATAGATCAAGGACTTGTTGACTTAATTGTGTCAGTCCTGATAATGTGACTGGGTGGAGTATCATGTCTGTCTACAACACGGTGCTTTGGCGAGGCAGCATGGTAAAATGGAACCACTCCATCATGGTGTGACAGAAAAATTGTTGAAATCAACAATAAATCAAATTTATTCATTGACTCATCTGGTGATCATGTAATCATGGTGGCACAATCATGTGTATAATATCTTATACCTGGCTGTTCCAGAGGAGGGAGTGTGCTAGTATGTGATTTGGGAACTTTAAGGATTGAGAGTGAGCTGCAACCTAAAGATGTCTCCTTAGAGGTGAGTTCTCATTCCAAAGTAAGTTATGGGCATAAATATATGATGACTTTTTAAAAGATAATTCATGTTAAATAAATGGACATGTCTAGTTGTAAAATTTGGTAATTTCTTGCAGTCGTGGAACTTCGGACAAGGGACGAAATCCATCGAATTTGAAGATAATCAATCCTTGACATGCACTACAGTTGAAGTTAAGCCTGATAGCATCAGTAGGTGCAGTCACGTGTGGTTCCCTGCATAATTACTGGTTCATTCTACTGGTCTCAATGTCGACCAAATATTATTGGAATTGGAGATTATGTTCTGTCAAAGTCAAATACGAGGATAGTGTCATAAAAACATTTATTTGTCAGATTCATAAATAACTTAACAATGTGAATCATTTTCAGGATGCCACGATGTCAGAGATAGAATCTCGCCTGTATGACCAGTTTAATGTGACAATAACAGATGTGAAAGTCTTGTTGGCTGATTCAGGTAGGGAAGATAGCTAATCATTGGCATTATTCACTAAATGAACCATTGTGGCATTTCAAGGTTTTCAATTTCTTCTGATAGCATTTCAGTGTAATCTCCCGTTTCATGTGAAAACACTATTGAACCCAAGGAACTGAAGAGATCTGATTTCATGGACTGTGAATAAATGATTATATATTCAAGGAAATGCCACAAAATAAAGAACTTTATACCACATACATTATGTAATATACACGCTTCGTCGTCATCATTATCAAATGATCTGAAATGTCAGTTAATAATCTTCTACTTTGTGAATAGGTCATATATACTCATTTCAATGTGAGTGCAAATCCAATGATAACACAGTAGAAAATAAATGTAGCGAATTGTACAGCACTTTGTAAAGGCTGCTAATGATGGACATCTGTGTCATAAAACTATGGCAAAGGCACACTATATGCTGCTGCTTTTATGTGTTTTGACTGGCTACGTCTTAAAAAGCTTCAGTGTGATAGAATTTTGTTTAATATGAAGAGTGTATGCCATTGACTCACATCGAAAGAAAATTCAACAGAAAGGGTTGCAGGCTTTGAAGCACTGGAGGAATGTAATATATTCAACATTTTCAAGGGCCACAATTCATAAAGGTTGAACTGTATGTTGCCAAATAATCAGAAATGAGGCTTTTGCACATTATTGAGAGAACAAAGATGAGTCTGACTCATGACTGATCAGCTACTGGTTCGTATAATTTCACTTTGCCCTACCTTCTAATCCAGGACAATATTTTGAACTGATGATAGCTGGCATATTTCCATGCAATATTTGCCAAATTATACATTATTCTAAGCATATGCATAATGACACTTTCTTTGAATACTGGGAAAATATAGTTCATACTGGTATGTATAAAATCATGTCAGTTATCACCAGTTCAAATATTGTCCTGCATTAAAAGATAGGGCAAAGTAAAATTATACCACCCAGAAGGTTCTCCTCTGTACTCCCAATGTCTGAGTTTGAGGATTTATGTGGAAATTGATACACCTTGTGTTGTAGGAGATGACTGGCACACAGCCCAGACACAGCCAGACTCGGAGTACCATATACTACCCAGTGTTGGAATGACCTTGACCTTCTTTAATGCTGTCAAACGAAACTACAAAGAGCTTCCACAGTATGATCAAATGCTAATTAAAATTTCGTAAAATCTGCCATTAGTGTAATAGAACAAGAGTAATTTGGTGTGATTATCATCTTTTTTAGGATGATGGCTGCCTACTGATATTTGAATCTGAAGTCTATGGTGATCCCTCTTATAATTCAATCCCCCTATCAAACATCAATCACTCTTAAGTTTTTCAATTTTGGGGACAAATTTCAATCTGCTGTTCTAATACATTTGATCACCCTCTAAAATCATTGAAATAATGGAGAAATAATGAATTATATGCATGATTTTGAACCATTGTGTCAACTTCCTGCTGCAATAAATTTGATCACCCCAGATTCTATGATGGGAAATTTCACTTCCTATGATTGAATTATTGGAGGGATTACCATACTGTAATCATGATAATCTGCTATCACAAGTACTTCATTGGCATCTAAACCATTGGTGTAATTATATCACTTGCCAAATATCAGAGAAGAAAATGGACATTTGTAAATGAACTTACACCATGTTGGTCTCACCTCTCTCAGTTTCATGTGAACTTGTGATTTCTATTATAGACATAAGCTGGTTGCCAATCTTCCCACCCTGAAGGTGAACATCTCCAATCAGAGGTGTTTACTGCTACTCTCCTTCTTCCGTAACTTCCCACTGCCATCTAGCACGAGTATGGTCACCATCGCAGAGGATATGGTCGATTCAGCATCTGTACATTTGGCTCCGCCCCCTATGGTAAATGGATTCTCTATATATATCAGAGCTGTAACTCTCATTTCCAAATCTCAACACAAGGTTTAAGGAAACAAGATTATTAAATTTCAGATTTGTGATATCTTACGAAATTGTTAAATATTTACTGACACTGTGACAATATACTTTATATCATTTTTTGAAGAATCTAGATGAGTGTCAGACAGAACCAGATGTGCCGACGCTGCGTCGTATGAGACGATCAGTTTTACGGAGATTGGCTGCATCAAGTTTCTCTGAGGAATCGCCCGCAGGGACGATAAGAGATGTGGCGGATTCAGCTCCTACACGGAGAGCTATCAGAGGTCAGTACAGGATTAGCGCTCAGGTCATGTCGGGGTCTTAGTTATTATACACACCAGTACCAAAAGCAAATTAGGGAGCTTCTTGAAATTGGGACATACTAGGAACTGGCATAAGGCATTCCAAACAGAGGGGCATGGTGCGCAGTGTTGGAACTCCTAGGAACTCCATGCCATATAGTTTGGAACTCCGCAAGCAAAGGATGGCTTATGCCATACCATGCACCGGCATGGGGGGAATGGCATCTGGAACTCTAATTCATCCAGATCAGAACACCAAACTGGGCGTGGTGTATCCCATTTGAATAACCGGCATATGCCATCCCTACCAGGGAACTCAGTTCCTAATTTCAAGAAGCTCCCTTAACTAGAATAATTATTGTGTATCAGAAGATATAGACTAGCTAGATTGCACTGGCACTCATCAAACAACCTGCACACTTGCACAGTCCCTAAAGATGCAAGATGAAATGCACCACACATGGGAATGTAGGTGTGACTAATTATATATGTTTCTTAGGCTTAGTATTTTCAGTAACAAATTCCAGTAACAGCTCCTCTCCTGTGATGTTACACTCAATTTTTGGTTTGAATCTGTGCGAACACGACACATGTCAATGTTACTGTGCAACTAAATCACATCATGTGTTATAAGCAAGGAGGCAGTGGCCAATGTATTCTAGCTAGTGTAATATAAGGATGCAGACTTTAGCTCGTTTGCTTCTACCAGTATAGTGACGTCGCCAGTTCCGCCCCACTTCCCAAAATATTGCTTCTCGTCATAACCATGATCACGTGAAATCATAAAACATTTGGTGCATTCAAGCAAGTTGATCAACATGTCAATCATGGTTAAATTATATAATGCATTCACTGGTTTTGTTAGGAGACAGCTTTGCAGACTCACTCCATACACACGACTGCATCGGTCTAAGTACAAGCATCATGACTCGCCGTTGGTCAAAAACCGTGTCGTCTGTCGTTTCCGATCAAAGATTTGATGTTTTGTTTCTCACATATAATTATCATATGGTACTATGTATTTGTCATAAATTTATTCACTGGAGTGTCTCTCTAAAGGCTACCTGCCCAGTTGTTGACATCAACTGACGGACCCAGTGAAAATGTCTTGCGAACGCAGCGTTCACTACTTAAAATCGTAACTCGAGTGCTAATTAGCATTTCTTCTCTTTAATCTGCTATTCAGAGGTAAAATAAGTAAAGTACCATTGATTTATCATCATTTTTGAGTGAGTATACACTTATTGGCCATCGGAGTTGTTTCAGTGTTCAATATATCTTGCCAATATGATCAGCTCGACCATATTACTATCATCCCCAACCCGCATTTTTTAATGTCAACAGTTCACTTATGAGATGAAGACATTCAAAACGAAATATCCAGCTAAGACCCTATTTTGGCGGAAAAGTTATCATGTTGACGATTACATTTGTTGATATCTGGGTCAAAGGTCAATGTCAAAATGAGGCTGGATGACTTGTTGTATTTGCCTAATATTCTCTGCTGTGTGACGATGGACATTCTCCCACTGCCACAGTTTGTAACCTCCTAAAAGTCGGTGTAACACCCTCTGACTGCACTATGCAGAAAAATTTGGCACGCATGCGCTTTCAATCTGTATCGATGTTGATCGACAAAGGGAGCGTCTTCTGTATTTGAGAGAGATGGGAAATGCATTCAGTGTATCTGGGAACAGATCAAGTATTGTGTTAAATTATTATACAAGAACACATGATACAACAACTTGTTTATCTGTGACATGCTGAGCCCACTCCTCTCCATTTCCAAGCAGATGATGCTGATTGGCCGAGAGCCATGTGGATGAAAGCTGCATGCCCTAGTTTTCAATTCCAGTGCAATCAGAGGGTATATGTGTCAGTAGGAGGTATACAATCTGATGCCATGATTATTTAATCGGGATACACTGGTGTGATCTCATTCAAGTATATGGAGACTCTCTCAATCAATCTATTCTGAAACTCTATGACTGACTGGATGTTCTTTCAGTTTTCACCAAGAGCCAATGAAAATACCAGATTTCTGTTTGAAAATTTGAATTGACCAATCAAGTGTGAGACAATGAAATCTGGAAGATGATTCCCTTTGCACTGGAGTTCCCATGAAAATCCATTGTGAAATTGTGCCATATAGTGTGAAACTTACCTTCATTGTCATAATATTATGAGATATGCCCATTGATTGGGATGGATATATATCATAGGTTCACAAAACTTTTAATAATAATCTGTATGAAATAATGAAGGAAAAATATGTTTTGTTGATTATTCCTTCAGGGTCTTCAGCCTATTACTCTGCGTCAGACCATTCTGATGAGGATCTGGACGAGTGGGGACAGTAAGTATTTATTGTCTTCTCTACACTTTTCACTCTTTTACAGGTAAGATATTTTTTTATTTAAATCCAATCATTTTTATGATGACTGTTTCTTAGAAAATCACAGATACTAGTGGTGGATGGGTCAGTACCACAAGAGATTCGAACCCATGCATGATTCGAGATTCTCCAACAGGAAATGTCAGCTCTCTAAAACCACTCAGTCACCTCAGCTTCCACGAAAGAAAAGTTTTGTCTAGTTTAGCTGCTACGTTTTTTGCTACGGTCAATCAGCAATGTTTTATTCTCTTTTTGCCCCTACAGTCTATGGGATGTGAAGGAGATAGATGATCACTCATCCTCGTGTAACACCAGCCGTATCCTGCTTCGTCTCCAGGTCGGTGAGATCGTCGTCCAGTTAGCCCGCAGCGCAGACCAACATGACGTTCCATACCTGATGTTCCGTCTGAATCGTGTTTGTTTGGATGCTGCCATCACTGTGTATGGTCTGGTGGCACATGCCAGTCTCGGCGGTCTCCAGCTCGTGGACAAGATTCATATAGGTAAGCACTAAACTCGATATCAAATTGTGATTTCTCCACTCTTAATCATATGATACGTCTGTAAAATTTCAATATTGACTCTTTGCGTTATCCCCCCCTCTTCTAAATAGTGGGGGATATAGGAATCACTTCGTCTATCTGTCTGTCCATATGGCCAAACTTGTCTGGACGAATACTGTTTTATCGACAGTACCTTGGTAATGTGCACTGCGAACTGCCTTTTTGATGGTTTTCCAAAGAGTTATGGCCTTTCATGATCAACATCAACTATGATAGAACTTTCTTGTCTGGGTTTGTGTCTCCCTTGGTGATCATCAAAGAAGTTTTTGTAGTAGATTCTTATTATCATGTATGCGTCACTGTCAGGTTTGTTACACGTTTCAATGATTACCCCCGAAGTTATGGTCCTTTGTTGTTGCCCCGTGGGGCTTCCGGGGATTGACCTGGGATGTCGTTGTGCACACCGCAGGTCATGGTAAGAATAGACCTCAGCTGTCGTAATAGGCGACCAACTGAGGCACCCGTGGGGTTCACGGGTGTGAAAAGGAATAGGATCCCACCCGAGTGGTTCTCAGGTGTGAAAAGGAATAGGAGCCAATGTTGTGATTTAACTGAAATATAGTTGAAAGCGACATTAAATCATATTCACTCACTCCCTCACTCCTTTATCGTGAACATCAATGTATGTTATACATTGTATGTATATTCTTGTGACTTCCTGACTATGTTGCCAAGAGTTTGATACTTATCTTGTGAATGACTACCATTATGTAGATGTGAACTGTAATGTTCTTATCCTGCGGCCTAGAGAGGACATACATCCAAGTAATCTCAGATTGTTACTCTCCTGCATTTCTAATAAAATGATATTGCCTAACAGTGTTAGCCTTTCATAACACTGAATTAGTGACAGAGAATCACCTATGGCAGAGTAAGGCCATCCTCAAATTATAGAACTAAGAAAGTAGATACATGCTGCCTTGTAATGTCAGTATCATGTTTCATTAATGTTCAGGCCTCAATCTAATGAGTGCTGATGGTAACCTCTCAACAGGTTTCCATGAATTCTACACTGGTAACCTGTGGGAACCTATTGCATAATTATTAACCTAATGTCATATTATTAGTCAAAATTATGGGGACCTGGAAATAGGTTACCACTATTTTTCATATGGCAACCACCTTAAATTGAGGCCTGAATGTTCTCATCTAACTTCACTTTCAGACTTCATGTAAGGATTACGAGACAATGCATATACAAAAATTTTGAGGGCAAACATAGGTCTTGACTCAGGGCTTCTCATTCACACAAGGCTTTGACAGTGCATTGTTACACCAATTTTCAGCCTAATTTCATTAATATGCTCACCTGTGGTATTGATTACAGGTACAGCAGGAGAATATATGGAGTTACTCAGCTCTAAATCTGATGGAGATTTGATATCCGTTACTTACAGAAAGGTGAGCTAGGTTAAACTGCATTGTCTGCCAAACCTGATCTTTATTGACTGGATCATACCCAGGGATTTATTTCTTCATCGTGGTTATACATCTGTACACTCAGAATTTCTAGTGATATGAAGTTAACATTATGACCATCATGTTGGTTCTTATCCTGATCTGATATTCGAGTTATATTAGTATCATGATGATGTTATCCTGATCTGCCAGCATCATGTTGGTTGTTATCCTGATTTCTCTGATCTCCCCCAGGTGAAGCCAGAGTGTCCAGATTTTGAGAATCTGTATAACAGTGTAGAACAGGGTTTAGCGATCAAGTTCCATTCCTTGGCGATTACCTTTGACAGAGCAGCAGTCCTATACTTCATCACCTTCATACAGGACATGGTCAACAGGTACAGTATACTGCACACTATATTGATGGGCTGCCTGGTGTGTTTATTATTTTTTTTTTTTGGTCCTTGCCAACTCGCAGAAATATAAGACAGCTGTATGAAGTACCTCAACATACTCGCCCTGTGACATGTATTTTAACTGTCCTATAGGAATTAAGAATGAGATCTAATCTCTTTGGCTGAATATTCTTCCAATTTTCTTCACAAGCCAATGAATATGCCACATTTCATTTTGAAAATTTGAATTGACCAATCGAGTGCTTTAAAACTAGAAGATAACATTGATGTACTGTTATGACAAAATTCCATTCTGCACAAACTATTTTTTATGGACATGTAGGGATCTATTCTCTTGCTTGACTGGCGAGTTCACATCATGATATACAGTGAAACCTGTGAATACCAAAACCTGGGTAAACTGACCAACCTCTAAATACTGACCAGAACCCTGTCAAAACTGACAATACAATATGGTCCCAAGTATGGTCAGTTTACACAGGTTTCACTGTACAATAAAAGTTGCCTTTATATAAGTTGCATTTCAGCCCATAACAGAGTACTGGTAGTTAAGTATATAAGTAGCATGGCAAATTTCATATCCACAATCCAGTCATGCAGTCTTTACCAGATAATCCGTATCTGTTTCATTGTGTGCTTTGATGTGCGAGTTACATTTTTTTGTGTATTTTTCCAGCATCCAAAGCCTGGAGATGAAGACAAGTACAAGCACTGTGACATCTGTACCCGAGGCTACGGAGAAAGACAGCCCTTCTCTGATAGAGAGACTCGTATCTGTCACTGACGAGGGTAATCAGCCACACCTTTCTCAGTTTTTCCAATATTTTATTAGGATATGATTTCTTGCCCCACCGACTATCATCCAGTGGGCATTATACATTGTATTTACATTATTTTGTCAACACCATCATTCCATTGGATACCTTTATCTTGTCCATATGATATCGTGACTTTCACTGATCGGTCTTCTCGAAGATTAGGCAACTGTGTTGTTGTTGTTGTAGTGGATTCGGACATGCCCCACAGCAGTACCAAACTGAAGATAATCACCAATCTCCATGATCTCAGCTTCAAACTCAATGAGACAGACCGCTGTTTGGCTGAAATGCACATCAAAGGTTCGTCCTTTTTTGTTTTCATCTTATGCATGTAGTATAACTGACACTACAGCGTTCATTGTCTCCAGTTGTTAGTTGTATTCTGGCTTGTTGAATATCAGTTGTACTTAATAATTTTATGGCAAATATTAGGGGCTTAATGAACTTGATAATATATTTTATTTATCAAAAGAATTAGTTTATAACTCTGAAAATACCACAATACCACTCAATATTTCAATAGTAAACATACATACATGGGAGAATTACTGTTTTCATCAAAATGTTCCAATGGTGAATTGTGATCAGTCGGGGCCCTTGGTGGCCGAGTGGTCTAATGCGCTTCGCTGGTGACCGCTAGCCTCGCACCGCTGAACTAGCATGGGTTCGAGCCCAGTTGGTCCATGTGTGAAAGTTTGTCT